>JACGWL010000843.1:0-90605 GCA_034509725.1 Sesamum angolense
ACTGTCTTGGATGGCGCTATGTTTAATAATAACCAGCCGCCGTCTCAAGCGCATAACCCCAGAAAGACAAGGCCAGTTCGGTAAAACTCATCATGGACCGGATCATGTCTAACAGAGTTCGATTCCTCCTTTCAGCCATGCCATTTAGCTGAGGCATCCCGGGAGGTGTCCACTGAGAGACTATACCGTTTTCTTTTAGATAATCTATGAATTCACCACTTAGATACTCTCCACCTCGGTCCGGTCAAAGGGTTTTAATTTTGCGATCAGTTTGGTTCTCAACTTCAAGCCTGAATTCTTTGAACCTCACAAATGCCTCATACTTGTACCTCATCAGGTAAACATAACCGTACCGTGAATGCTCATCGGTAAATGTTATGAAGTAGGAGAACCCACCTCTGGCTTGAGTATTCAGTGGTCCACAGACGTCTGTATGGATCAAATCCGATAGACCATTGGCTAGCTTATTTTGTCCAACAAAGGGCTTCTTAGTCATCTTCCCTGTCAAACAGGACTCACAGGCTGGTAGGTTTTCCAAATTGTCTATTTCTAGATTTTTTGAGTCCACTAACCTCTTCATCCTATCTTGAGAGATGTGTCCTAGCCTTGTATGCCAAATCTGTGCATTTTCAAGATTTTCTAGTTTTCGTTTGTTTTGAGCAGTCATGATCCAATCAGACCTTTGCAGAATGTAAAGACCATTATTTAGCTTACCCAGCAGATGAGAAGAACCATCTTTCATCAAATAAAAGCAATTTTTATTAATAAAAAACTCAAAACCAACATTGTGTAACAACGGAATGGAAATGATATTTTTGATCATGCTAGGTACAAATAACAATCCTTTAATTCTAGCCTAACACGATCACTAACAACTAAGTTGATGATTCCTACAGCTTCAGCTGCGACAACCTTGCCATCGCTAAGCCTAAGAACCACTTCATCTTTACTTAGCTTTCTGCTTCTTTGTAGCACCTGCAAATCATTGCATAAGTGAGCACCACAGCCGGTATCCAATACACATGAAGCAGAATTAGTAACCATGTTAACCTCAACAACAAACATACCTTGATCAGAAGATAGATTGGGACAATCCCTCTTCCAATGCCCTTTCTCACGGCAATAGGCGCAGATATCGTTTGCCCTCGACTGCTGCTGAGTACCCATCCTCTTCTTTCCCTTGCTCATTCCCACTAGAGCAACGGGAGCGCTCTTAGCGTATTTTGCTATGACGACAGTTTTCGCTTTGCTTACCCTTCTTCCTTTCCAGCATCCGACCTCTGCCTTTCGCTTTAGAGGTTGAAGCCTCTCCTATCAATACCGATGGCGCAGATTTCTTAATCGTTGCCTCGTATTGCACCAACATATTGATCAACTCATTGATAGATTTCTCAAGCCCGTTATATTGAAGTTGACAATGAATGGATCGTAGGACAGAGGAAGTGACTGAAGGATCACGTCAAAGTACGTGTCATTCTCAAGCCCAGCTTGTAGGTCCTCGAGCTTTTCCATTAGGGATAGCATCTTGACCCCATGCTCTTGTACAGAGGACCCTTCAGTCATCTTGGCTCTAAAGAACTCTTTAGTGGCGACATACCTAGTATGCCTATCTGGAATCGCATAAACCTCTTTCATGCGTTGCAGAATTGAGGCGACATCATCCAGCCTATCATACTGCTTCTGACATCGTTAGACATGGAAGCCAGTATGATGCTTCAGACTTTGCGGTGGTCAGCATGCCATCTTTCGAACGTCTCACGCTCTTTAGATGAGGACCCATTCGGCAATGTCTGAGGAAGCGGCTTATCCATGATGTACCCTTGGTTCTCATAATTGAGGACTATCCTCAAATTACGCAGCCAGTCGGTATAATTTGTTCCATTAAACTTATTGTTATCTAGTATCACAGTCAATGGATTCTTAGACATTATCTACATAAAATGTAAAAGCAGAAAATTTAACACAAGTTAAGGACTTGGACTTCAGTCATTAACCCTCCACTATTTTACGAAAGCCCATCACTCTAAAAAATGGGGTTTCGAGAAACCTTCCTAGTGGGCTTGGGTTCTACAAGTGAAATTCCCTATGTCCTGCTTTTACGATTCACATAAAAATAACTTTGTGGGAGATATCCAATACCATTCTCGTCCAACGAGATCCCCAAGATCTTTTGCCTCGCCGTTTTCGCGTGATTCCGAGGACTCCAAGTGAATCACGTTACTTGACGTTAGACCCGACCCATGAACCGAATCATAGCGCAACCTATTGCGCCCCACAACTCGTCAGACAGGGAAATAGAAGCGTATTCACTTCGTTCACAATAATAGTGCAGCTTTATTTCAGTCCATGCGTACCACGACTCGTGAGACCATGCATGGGTGAAATGAGCTTCCTCACTACATTATTGTGGATGGAAGGCATGGAAAAAACAACCTTTGTTCATTTTCTATTTATTAAGGTCTAACATTTTAACTTAGTCCAACCAAGTGAGAGTTCATTTGATAATGACCGAGACCTCATCACACATTAATATTATGCATGCTCAATATTCCAAATATTAAAGCATTTAAAGAAACGCATCGCATGCGAAATAAAGAGTCTAGCACGCCCCTATTGGATGATCACAAGCCCAAAAACCTATGCGACCCACTGAGCCGCAGTAGATCAATGGTCAGTCTAAGGGTGGGCCTACACTATTACAAGCTTTTAACCCATCAACATTATGGGTCTTGTAACACTTTTTTATTTCCTCCATCTCCATCTGGGCTTCGTCCCTCGGGCCTCTTCTCAATGGATCTCCGTGCGTCAACCCCATGACTTCTTCCATGGGCCTCCATCATGGGCTTGCTCTTTACATTTCAAAAATTAAATCCTCTCTACCTATTCTACTCTCATTACAACTTAAAAGAAACCCCAATAAAATGTTGGGGGGAGTAAATTAATAGAGAGAAAGCAAGCCTTTACAATTCAAGCTAAAAACGATGAGATAAGGAAAAGTAAGAGGCACGCAGGCCCCAACCCAACATAAAATAAATAAACCATTCATCTTGGGCTTTGTAACCATCCATGTTAATCCAATTAACACAACAAGCATGTAATTACTCCAAGTAATAATGCTCAACATATGACATCCAATATCATAAAATTAATTAAATATCCAATCCTAAGGAATTATATGAAAAATAATGCAACTTAAATGTGGACATAAGTGCAACCCATGCACTAATTAATTCCTGTTTGAAAAATCCATTCAAATTAATTTTAGGAATTTAACTTTGGAAAATACCAAATTTCAACCAAAAATAAATTCACTAAAATCAACTGTTTCAGAAACTATTCAGAAAAATAGAGAAAAAAAAATAAAATAAAAAATTGAAAAAAAATAGAATAAACGTTCCAGCCGACCGGCCGTCAGGTGCACGAGTGCGCAGGCGCCCTTACCTGCCGCGCGCGTGCCCCTGCACCCAGTTGCGCGCGCAGCAGCCTGCCAGCACGCACGCTGGCAGGCGCTCCGGCCAGGCATCGCACGCGCAGGCTCTCGCCCGCGCGCGCGCGCACGACCGTGCGCCTGCTAGCCTGTGACCGACCGACAGCACTGCTGCACGTCTGTGCCGTTTTTTGATTTTTCTGATTTTTTTTTCTTTCCTTTTCCTGCAATTTCTAAAACAACAAGAGAAATTACCAGATTAAAAAATTCCAAATTTCAAGAATCCTCATGTCCAATTAAATGCAAAATTAAAGCATACGAAACCCTAGATCTAGACATGCAATTAAACGATGAAAAAAATGTTCTTTCAAAGCTGATTAAAAAACATGTTATCATGGAAAGACACATAAAACATGTTAGATCCTAGACCTATACACCGAATCGGGCTTTGATACCACTTGAAGGCAATGGATCGGCCCGAGAAGCACGGCGGAAGCGTAATAATTGAAAATTTCAATAATTAAAGAAAATAAATATCCGATCAAGGGGTGTACCCTAGATCTTTTCTCGGACGTTCAGTGTAATATAAGAAATACATAGGCCATGAATCAAAAGAAAACAAGAATAGAACAACAGAAATGCAAAAACAGAACATTATCGTTGTTGTTTTCTAGCTCGGCTTCAAGCGTTGATTCCATTAGTCTCCTTGATCCAAGATCTTGATCTGGAGATCCTCCAAAGATTAACACACCACCACTAAGAGGATGTGGTGATTTCGTGCTAGCAAAAACACCACAAAAGTGCAAGAACCAAAAACGCTATTGATTAACGTTTGGTTCTTGAATTCTCTTTCGATTTCTAAGATCTTGAGAGAGTTTTTGGAGAGGAGAGTTAATTTTCATGGGTTGAAGTGCAGCTGCTGATAGGGTTAGGGTAAGAGTGTTTTTTAGAGCTATTTATATGACCTAGTCATAGTATAGCAAGGAGTCATGACCTAGCATGACTCCTACACCTAAAAACCACCTCTAAGCCACCTTATGACCAAGTTTGGTGCACCCTGGGCACCAAACTCGGCCATACGCACTCTAAGGAGTGGTTTGGCTCCTCCTTAAGCTAGCCATGGTCCAACCAAGGCCTTGGGCTTGCATTTACTGGACCGGGTTTGATTAAATAAATTTAAACCAAGCCCATGTCAAATGGACTTTTATTAAACCTAGTTTAATTTATATGTCCAACATTAACATCTCTTAATCCAATTAAGAGATCCAAGCTCCTTTTAACTCTCCATTAATTTATGAATCTAATTCATAAATTCGACCAAGCCCAATAAAATTAATCCAATTAATTTTAATGGCCAATTAAGAATTTCAATTAATTCAATTAATTGAATTTCAAGTTATCCATCCAATGGATTTGTCTAAATAAATGATCCAATCATTTATCCTCTTCAAGAATTAATTAATTCAATTAAATTAATCCGGCTCTTCTGGAGTTAATTCCAAATTAACTCCATCCCACTATAGTGGTAGGGTGTGACTCTTTAGGTTCACCTTTAGCTAGACTTGGGTTTGTTCCCAACACAATTAATTAAATCTAATTTAATTAATTATTTTTTATTATCCCATAAGCAGAAATAACCCGTTACCATGGGTGGCCGTCTAGCAACAGTCCATGGCACTAGAGATTAAGTGAATATGGATGAACGTTTAGGCAACTGAATTCATACGGATAAGGTCCTTCCATCAACCGTCTCCCAGCCTTAGTCTAGGACATGGAATTTGGGCGTCGGTTCCCATCCTGGACTAGGCATATGTACTTGATAACTCGAGACTGCCCGTTTGCCCTACTAAATTATCACGTGGAAACCTATCCCACTTATTCAGTCACTATGGTCACAGATTTTTAGGGAAACGTGTCTTAGAGCGTATGGGAGATCCTACTGTCACGATATTGACAGGGGATGGATTCCTTCTTGGAACACACCGTCCTCACTACACATTCTGACTGCACTAGATAAGGCTTATAATATCTGTATCTTTCGGCACAAACATTGTTCGCCAGGTCTAAGCTACAGCCATCATGTGCATGTGTCTGCCATGGTTCTTCAAGTCCGAGGACTAATCTCGTACTATCAGAGCCGAGAATCCCAGTCATACCGACCAAGCCTTAGGAGGCTTCCATATGACGATTCCCGCGAGTCAATTCAGTCAGTCGACTACTTTGCCAACTAATCCACTAAAACTGCATGAACGACCTACGTCTCCTGCCGACGAAACATGGTTGCAGTACTTAGTGCAAGTCTCTATAGGACACTCGATGCTCTGTCTCGAGGTCCTCTACTTGGAACATTCCAGACCATTCCACAGAGGTTGGTTTCATGGCCGCCATCCAATGCGCAGCCCAACCCCTTGGATTTGCTCGTTTGGTCTGTGGGCTTTGTCGTGCAGTTAAGTATTAACACAATAAGTAAACACAACAAAGAATCAAGCCATAGTATGAATATTACCTTTATTCAAAGACATAAATATTATATTACATTAAAATTGTCAGAAATAGTTTACAAAAGCCCAATCCGATTGGCTTTCTGATCTCCTATTCTAACATTTATTACCCAAGAAGTTAATGGATCAAAAGTTGAATTAGCAAAAAATTTACCTGAGAAGCTGTCAAACTCCTCAAGATCCGTGACAGTAGAGCCCTCAGCACTTTGTCCCTCTATGTATCTTCTCAGTTCTGCTCTAATTAATTCTGAAATGGTGTTTTCATCTAATGCGTTCTGGGTTAGTTCTTCAGCCACTTCTGAAGTATTGAAAACTCTTACTGGTACTTGCACCTCCTTTCCTTATTTGTTCCATAAGTGTGTTGTACCATTCTGGAACTCCATGTATGTCAAAGCAAGTATCCTTCCCATTCCCCATTTTTCCACAATGTCCACAAACAAGATTTTTCTTATCAAGTGTTCCTTTCTTTTTTGGAAATTTTTGAAATTTCCAAATCTCTTATCACCCCCTCTGACTTGCATTGCCATGTTCTGCACAGCATTACTGAGCCCAACGCTTACCTCCCTTTGCTTTTCGACTCTCAAGACCATAGAATAGGCCTTTGTAACACTCGGCAGTGGCTCCATCATAAGAATCTGGTTCCTTACTATATTGTAGGAGTCATCAAGACCCATAAAAAATTGCATCAGTTGATCTTGCATGCGGGATTCAGCCATCTCCTTAGACGCCCCACAGCTGCAAGTTGTTGTTGGTGCGAGACATGCCAACTCGTCCCATAACTTCTTGATCTTGCTGAAATATGCTGAAATTGACAAACTCCCTTGCCCTACTGAAGCAATCTCCCTTCGAATTTGGTAAATTTGGGGTCCATTACTCTCCCCAAACCTAGCTTCCAATTCTTCCCATAGTTCCTTCGTTGTAGATGTGTAAAGGAAGGATTCTACAATATCTTTTGATATTGAGTTCAAAACCCAAGAAGTAACCATATAATCGGCTCTAATCCACTGTTCTAGATCTTCGTCGCTTTCAGTTGGTTTGGGAATTTTCCCATTAATGAAGCCAAGCTTCATTTTTGCCCCAACACTATTTTGATGGAGCGGCTCCAAGTCAGAAAATTCTGCCATTTACTGGATTTGAACCAAACTCATTCCTGGGTTGTCTGATGGTTGGATTTTCAATCTTTTTTGAATCTCCAGCCATTTTCTTTTTCTTGTCTTCTTGGCCGGAAGAAGTAGAGGAAGCCATGGTAGAAAGATGGAATCAAAGTAAAGGGGACTTGAATGGGGAAAGTAACAGAGAGAACTAGTTCCCTGCTCTGGTACCATGAAAGAATGCACAAGATAGAAGAAGATGAACATGATCTTGAATTGATTGAATTGAAAATTGTATATACAGAATGTGTAGCCTGAATGCTTAAATAAGCTCACAAAGAATCAACAACTAATTACCTAACTAACTGCTAATCAACTAATTAACTGCAGCTTACTTAACTAATTAACTGAAGAAAAGTTAACAAGTGAAAAAAAACTTTAGTTCAGGAAAAGCAACTCTATTTCAGCAACTGCATTTCAGTATTCTATCAGGTTTGGGCGACCAAGTACTTTGTGTACTGTTTTGTTGTGAACTTTGGAGCAACTATGAGTAGGTTGTCAGCTTTATTCGGTTATTATTTATAGTTATAGATCTGTAATTTTTCTGTTATATTCTTTCTGTAACTTGGTTGTAATTTTAAGAGTTGAAAACCCACGATATCTTGTAATAGTTAAGTTAGGGTTCTTCTTGACCACCGGTGGTGTATAAGCCCAACAAAATATATATAGATAGAGCAGTAGTTAAGTTTTAAGATTGAATAATTGGCATAAGCACAACCAAAGATGAAAGACAAGGGCAACAACCACTTCCTACTGCATGGCTGACTTGGAACTTGGTGATTTGAATTATGACATTGATGCTAAAGTGATGGATCCAATACAATAACAGTTTGAATCTGTTGTGATATTTATTCTTCACCTCCTGCGTTGGATGTACTAAGACACCAAAAGGAGTTGGGTCCTTGTCACATTAATTATATATGTTCTTGAAATGGGTAAACATCACTTTTGGTCCCTCAACTATTCTACTTATCTAGATTTGGTCCTTCATGTTTTCCTTTCATTGTAATTAATCCCTCAAGTTTATATATTTCACCATTTTTGGTACTTTTTGTTATCTTTCCGTTAAAACTAACGAATTTCTTAAAAAAAACAAAACTTTGTTGTCCAAATGATTTGAAATTGGGGCCTTGAGAAAAAGTTTCAATACTTTGACCACTCCACCAAATGCACATTTTTTTTATTTTTCTAAATTTAATATTACTTAACACATATAACTTACTTAAAATACTATTTTTCTACTAAAAGGATTCAAACTTAGGAATTTGTATAAAGAATTTAATGCCTTTACTAATCCACCAAGTACACCACCTAATGATTTTATCAAATAAAACGTTACATATACATAACTGTAAAATAAAATTACGTTAAAAACATCTCAAAATCATGTTAAAAATATTTCAAAATTATGTTGAAAATCTCAAAATCATCCAACATAAACCATTTTCATTCTATATATCCTGATAATAAAACTTAAAATATAACCAACCAAAATAACACAAGCATATAACAATGTTATAAATCACAACAAATAAAATACATTAAAAAAAGACATAAAAGTGGTGTACTTGACAGTTTTTTAAAGTAAGTTATATGTGTTAATTAATATTTTATTTAGAAAAATAAATAAATGATGAATTTGGTGGAGTGACAAAGGTATTGAAAATTTTCCTCAAGGTCCCAGTTTCAAATTCTTTAGACAGCAAAACATCTTTTTTTGGTTTTTTAAGAAATTTGTTAGTTTTAACAGAAAAATAACAGAAGGGATAGATAGTGATGAAATATATAAACTAGAGGGACTAAGTCTGATGAGAGGGAAACATGAGGACTAAATCTTGAATAGTGTCATAGTATTTGATGGACCAAAAGTGATGTTTACCCTTCTCTGAATTTAGACATGTTCGTTCAAGACACTTTGATTGTGCTTGGATCTATTTTTTTAGTGTTTTGTTTTATTTGAATTAATTGCATAACATCCTCCAATATTAAGCACAAGTATTTGCTAAACTCAAGATTCCTTAAATATATATATATTAAAAATAGTTAGAACAGTTAGAAATTTTAAGAACATGTGATTTGTTCAAAACATCGCCATTGGGATCTTATTTCATATTGTGATGTATATAATTATAAATTATAAAAAAAAATATCATGGAATATTAATTGTAAAAATTATACAATATATATAACGGCTATGTGCCTCTGCCGTTAACTTGGGACAAAAAATGCGTGTTTTTGTGTTTTATAGTACCAAAAGCGGTACTCACTTGTGGTATCAAAACAGAAAATATATTTTTTAACGGAACTAATAAAAGATTTTGCCCTTAAAAAATAGCAAAGAAAGCCCCTCATCTATACTATATTTATACTATATAAAGAAAACCTCCATTTTCACTTACAAATAGCGATTACTTATACCAAACAATAATTTTTTAAAAATTATAAAAAATACCCTTATATATTTTCAACAATCTCTGCTCAAATTATTCTTTTAGTCTATATATATACTATCTATCTATACTAATGTGAAAATTTCACTCTCAATAGTATTAGATTTCATCCGGGAGCTGGCTTTCAAGTGAAAAACATGCAGTTTGATCCCCTCTTGCAACCAATGTGCCTTTCCCCTATGCTTCCAGAACAGTTCTCTTTAGCAAGGATAGTTTCCAGTTCCTGATGCACCATTGTCTCCTCAAGTTTACTCTGTTGAAATGGGTTTTTGTCTAATATGAATCAGATGCCTCTGAAGTTGACAAATCCGGGTTCGAATATTTGCTTGTGGTGATCTTTTACTCCATGAGGAAAGTATATTGGCGAATTGACACTACTTCACAAGGAGAGAAGTCATATAATTCGTAGAAACCGAGTACCAGGAGTCAGCTCCAACTTGTTTGCATCCGTCCAACGAGACTCAACTAGCTTCAAATCTAAAGGGTTTACTCTAAATCTGTGGTGCAAGAAAAACTTCAAGAGGATCTATAAGAATTACTGAATAATCGGAGCTAGTAACAGAGATATGGCGAACTACTGAATTCAGATATAAGCACTTCCACTTCGAGTCACCGCATGATCCATCAAATCTCTCATACACTATATCAAGTCCTATTTTCCTTTTGTACCAAGTAAATAGATTCCCTTCAAAACCCAGACCATGAAGATCACAAGACCCAAAGCTTCTATGAAATTCCATATTTTCCAAAGAAGATGAGGCCGACCCCCCCAACTTCTTTGACGGATCCAGGATTTTATTAAAATCATAAGCACAAAGCCATGGACGGGCGAGATAATGAGAAGAGCTTGGATAACAGTTTCCATGGGATATTTTTTCGACAAGCTTTAGCTATAACGCAAGAATCTTTAAACTGCCACACTTTGCCTCTTGAGTCTAAATGGATATTAACATCAATATGATGCGGTCCAAAGCTTTGGAATTGAAATGAAATCGATTTGTCCGATAACAGAGCTAGGCCTCCACTACGATCTTGGGAATCAACAAAGCGACCATACATATCGAACCGTCTTTTTAAGGCATAACCTACACTTGGTCTCAACCAAGAAAACAAAGGAGGGGTGGTGGGCACGGATAAGTTCCCCTAGCATAGGAACTGTGCAATGGCCCCTTAACCACTAATAGTTCCAAAAAAGGAGGCTCATGGATCTCAGCAAGGCTTCTCCACAGCCTCCGCTGATAAGTTTTTTATGTCCAACAAGGTAACACGGTTCTTTGATGGTTGAGAAGTTTCATATGAATAGATATCTATTGGAATGGGTCACCTAAAGCTAATTGGATTAGTTGTTTGTCATTCACTAATCTTTATCAAATAATATTGAATTGATGAATAAGGTAAGAATTCATCAAGTTGACAGCGTGTTTCGTTGTGCTCACCACTGATGTTGAATGAGGTTTCAATGTCACAACGTAATGCCCACAGACCGAAAGATTAAATCCGTGGAGTTGGGCTGTGCATAGGTTTGGCAATTATGAAACCAACTCCTGAGTGTTCATCTGAAATATTCCAAGTCAAGGACATCGAGACAGGGCATTTAGGGCCCTATAGAAACTTGCACTAAGTACTGTAATCGTATTTCATTGGCAAGAGATGTAAGTCGTCTATGCAATTTTAGTGGGTTCGTTGACAAGGTAGTCAACTGACTAAACTAACTTGCATGAATCGTCATATGGAAACCTTTTAAGAATTGGTTGGTATAACTGAAATTTCTGATTTTGATAGTATGAAATTAATTCTTGAACTTGAAGAATCATGACAGTCATATGCATATCAAGAATGTGTCTTGGATATAGCTAGTGTGACTGTGTCGCGAGGCATGGTCATTATAAGCCTTATCAGTATGCGACTGTGAGTTCTCCATGCGCTCTAATATGGTTTAGACTTTAAAAAAAGCTTTGGCTAAAGCAATTGATCGATCAGGGATAGATTTTCTAGAACGAATCAGTAGAGCAAGCACATCTCGACTATCAAGCATAGTTTCTTAGTCAAGGATGAGAACCGACTTCCAATTCCTTGCCTTATACTAAGGCCGAAAAATGATTGATAGTAGGACCGTACTCGTATGGATATAGAGTCCAAATGTTCGCACCACTATTCACCTTAGTGATGGAAACAGGGTGGGTTTGCTTGGACTCGAGACCTGCCCCGCTTCATGAAACCCTAGCCCACCCTGCCAATATCCTGGACCCGCCCCACCCTGGCCCGCCTCCCTGAAAACCCGCCCTGCCCCGCCCCTCGTCGTCAGCTCGTCCTGGATTGCCCGACCCCACCTGATTTAAAATTTTTATATTTTAATAAATTTAAATTTAGTAATTCAATATAATTTTTTTATATAAAATGAATTATATAATACATATAATATATTCAACTATTTTTGTATAAGAAATACTAAATATCATTGTAAATCTAGGTTATTTATCATAGATTTTTTGTTTATCTAAAAATAAATTATATAATACAAATAATACATTGAACAATATTTTTTTGGCATTCCATATATAGAGTTGGATATGTGTAAAATTATTTAAAAATTTACCTATAATATTCTAATTATTTATTAATAAATAATTATATATGAATGAATAAATAAAAAAAATAGATCGAGGTGGGTCTGGGGAGGTCCGGCGGTTCGATATAAACCCCGTAACTTGTCCCGGACCCAGTCGGGTCCAATATTTTAGGCCCCAGACCCGATAATATGAGTACCAAACCCGCCCATCTGGGGCGGGCCCCGAAAAATCGGGTCTGATTATCATCCCTAATTCACATAGGCCACCTTTACTTCATATGATTAACTAGGATATCACTCATAATCCTCAATAATATTGTGTTTACTTTTTTTTTGTCCAGCCCGTGACAATGAGTCAAAGCCCGTAATATGTACTGATTATTGGGTGATTTGTATCCCAAATTAAAGGCTTGTATTAACAAATCATGATGGCCCACCATGTTATGACTAGTTTTGGGCTTCTAATTATATCCTCAAACATTTTCAACTAAATTACCTTATTATCCCCAATTGTGCAAATAATACTGATTGCCCTGCTCCTTTGTAACAATGGCAGATTGGACTCCTCAATCTCTCCATTTTTGAAGAAGAGACTGTAGTGGCATCCCAAGTCAATAACTTTTGAATGCGATCTTTTTGAAAAAATGAACAAATTGTCCTCTTTATTTTGAGATCCATTTTACCACTGGAAAAAAAATGCTTGTTGTATTCGAAAATTCTTTTTCTTTCTATAAATATAAATGGCGGTGGAAGGGGTCGAGGGTTGAGAGGCCGGGGAGGGAGGCTGAAGGGGTTGTGTTAGGGAGCTATTGTTGGGCCGATGGGGATGGGGACTGATTGGACAGGGTGGAAGGGCGGCGGTGATACGCCTCTTAGTGGTCGGTGCGGGGAAGGTGGAGGGGCGCTAAGGATGGGGGATGAGGGGGCGGTGTTGGGTGGTGAAGGGGCAAATGGGAGGGGGCTGGTGCTCAATTTCTCAAGTAAAGAGCTCTGCGAAGTGTATGGGAGCCATGGAAGTAAAATAGAATACCTTGGAAGTTAAAATTGTACAATTGAAGTAGTAGAGATGGAGGGTTGAACACTTCCCTTTATTTCCATGGCTGTTGGGGGTTAAGCTAACTTAAAAATAAAAAACTAACCTTAATCAACTTAACTGCTCTGTCATGTAACAAGTTAACTGCTGCAGCTAAGTGAAAAAGAGCAACAAAATGTGAAAACAACTTTACAAGAGGAAAAAACTAAAATAAAATTGCACTGAAGATTTTGGGAATAGAAGAGGAGAATGGAGACGGGCTTGGGGGGGGGGGTATACTGGTAGCTTTTGATGAATGAAAGAATATATATATATATATATATATATTATTATTAGATACTTTTGTTATTTATTTATATATTAAATAATTTTGAGGATGAATGTTGGTGGGGATGAGAAAAATGATATAAAATATATATATTTACTTTTGTATAAAATATAATATACATATTTAACTTTCATATTATTTAACATTATTTATATTATATCAATATATTATATTGTAACAAAAAGAAACAATTAATTGTCAAAGAAAATGGTCAAGGATGTTTTAGAAAAATTCAAATTAATCCACAATTCAATTTCAAATTATAGTCCCAAATAAATAATATATTAGTTGTTTTACATATATATACAAAGACATATATATATATATACATATTTTGTCCAATTTTTTTTATCTTTTAAGATTGTTTGGCTTTTTTTTTTTTTTTTTTGGGTAAATTGTATTCTTAATAGTTCAAGTTATATATTTAGAATTAAGGTGTTTGAAATAATTTTTGTAAGTCTGCTTTTTAAACCAATAATTTTGAAATTTAGGATGTAGTTAAAATCCCACTTGATATTCATGCAGGCATAGTCTTTGGTGCTTGAAGCAATACAACTCAAGTACATGATCAATTCCAACTTGTTTTAGCAAGGGCAAAAAAGTCTATTACTAACTTAATTAATTCTAATATGTTACATAGTAAACATAAGATAGATTATTACTTCCATAATTCAATTTTTAATAGTAATAAGTAAACATATCACAATACAATCAATCATATCACTATCATCATTTTAATCAATTTAATACATCACATTTATCTTATCTAAAGTAAAGGTGGCCATAGTTTTTAATGCCATGGACTATTGTTAGGCGACCACCCATGGTAACAGGCTATTTTCGGTTATGAGATAATAAAAAAAATAATTAATTAAATTAGATTTAATTAATTATGTTGGTCACATACGCCCATGTTTAGTTAAGGGTGAACCTAAAGAGTCACACCCTACCATCATAATGGAATGAAATTTGTTTGAAATAAATTTTAGAAAAGTCAGATTAATTTAATTGGATTAAATTAATTCTTGGAGAGAATAAATGATTAGATTATTTATTTAGATTTATCCATTGGATGGATAACTTAATACTTAATTAATTGGATTAATTAGAATTTTAAGTTAGTCCTTAAAATTAATTGGATTAATTTTATTAGTTTTTGTCTAATTTATGAATTGAATTTACAAAATGAAAGATAAATAATAAAAGACTTGGATTGTTTAATTGGATTAAAGGATGTTTTAACATTGGACTTGTAATTAAAATGTTTAATTAAAATTCATTAGATGTGGGGTTAATCTTAATGAATCGAACCTGGTCCATTAAAATACAAAAGGCCTTGGTTAGACCTTGGCTAGGTTAAGGCGGAGCCAAAACTCCTCCTAAGGTGTGTGTGGCCGAATTTGTGCTCTAGGGTGCACCAAAATCGGCCACATGATGGCTTGTAGGGTAGTGGTTGGCTTTTTGTGTTTTAGGAAGCCACCGCCTAAGCGAGAATTTATTAATTATCAAAATAGTAGTTATTGTACATTTTAAAACTATGAACAAGGAGTACTACTTCATTTACATATCACTTAGTTCTCATTAGAGAAAGTAACAAATTCTATTAATAGAAGCAAAACCAATCCTATTTGTAGGGTAGTGGTTGGTTGTTGGAGTCTTGCTAGGTCAAGACTCCTTGGTGTTTTGTGACTAGGTCACATAAAAAGCATTAAAATCAACCCTAGGTGGCCACTAGCAACAGCACACAACTCTCACATGAATTTCTCTCCTTGTTTACTCTCCAAAACTCTTTCAAGATCTTAGAGATCGAAAGAGAATCAAAGAGTCAAACGTTAATCAATAACGTCGTTCATTCTTTGCACTTCTAGGGAGTTTTGCTAGCACAAAATCTCCACATCCTTTAGTGGTGGTGTGTTATTCTTTGGACGATCACGAGATTGAAATATCACGTGAATGGATTTGAAGAAAGAAATCAATGTTTGTAGCCGTGCAAGAAATACGATGAGGGTAATTTCTATTTATTATTTCCGCCTCCCTTTGTCTTTCTTGCGATTTATGGTCATGGTTTATATTTATTGTATACCAAAGGTCTAAGGAAGATCAAGGGTACACCCCTTAATTGGGATTTTTATGCTTTAAATCATTATTTTTTATTTGTCCCGCTTCCTGAGCCGATCGACTCCCTTCAATATCTTCTAAAGTGGCTGGATTTCTTTCATTGGAAGATGAGTGTTAAGGCTTAACTATTCGGCGAGAAGTGGTTGACATATTGGATTTATTTGGTGTGGAGAGGTTAGAGGCAAAAGTAAGTGGTGCATTGACAAGGTGAGGGATAGTAGTGGTGTTTTCATGCTCCTAAAATATTCTTTACACTCTACTACCTAAAATTGCTCCATCCTTTTTATTTCTAATTAACACTAACAGAATAAAAATCAAATTTCCTTTATTGATATACAAAACAACTCAAGAGGAAAAACAAAGAAAAATGTAAGGAAATAAGAAAAATAAGAGAAAATAAACGGATAAATACTATAGCTTTGAAAGGTAGGGTCTACTCAAAATTCTAAATACTAAAATAACTATTTCTCTCGGCGGATTACTTAAAGATGTGGACATTTTCTTCCATTTTAAATTCCATTTCTATAATGCACATATTTTTAGCTTCAATATACTCATCAATCTTGAAATAAATTTTGGTATGCGTATTCCTCTCTTCCTATGATACTATGCTATTGTCTTCAGTTTCATTCTTCTGCAGACAACAACCGATTAGATTCTTCGAATCAAAACCATTTTACCTATAGCTTGTTATCTATTTAGTGTAATTGAGCGTGTTGAATCCTAAACGGGTTAGGAGGTGCAGAGTGCATACTTGTTTAGGACTTAGACTAATTGGATCCAAACTAAGCGGTGTCAAGGGGGTTGCGTCCCCTTGTGGGGTCCTAGGGGCAACGTCCCTAGCGGGTCCAAGGGGCAGCGCCCCTGGCAGGGGTCCATAACCGCCTATAAACAAAAATGAGTGTAACCGCCCATAACCGCTGTCAGAGCTGTTTTAAGCAGTTTTTAACTGCTTGTAACTTCTCTTATCTGGACTATTAAGATAGAATATATTAGATACGTTTACAAATACTTGAAAAGTTTTGGTTTTCTCTTCTAGAGCTAGGAAGGAAAACATTCTCTACATCTTATCCCTGAACAAATTTTTGTAACCTGATGGCTTATGATGGGGTCATTATATTTAAGGAAAGTGATTTTCAACATGATTTGAAGATCATATCCAGTCATTCGATCACCCTGTTTATTTTTCAACATAGCTACCTAACAATATAGCTTATTTCCCCTTTCTTGAACTCCGAAGTAATCACACTTTCCCAGATAGGTTTCTCACTTAGGGCATCATTAAGTTCAAGCTATTCATTATAAGTTCTACAATGACATGTCCAAAGTGACACATGGAGTTCCAGAAAGAGTGGATAGTTAGAAGATTGATCCCTCCCTTGGTCAGTTCATCTGTACATTTCGATATGCATTCTTCAATCTAACCTCCATCCATTAGCTGGATAGAATATTTGTACAACTCCCATATATAGCCATACATAAACCTCATCTTCAACAATGATGTGTACAAGAGTCCAGTAGAATCACACAGATCGAAGGATCTTCTGCATATCCTAAGATAATCGAAGGATTAACATGTAAAAAAGAGGTTAGAGCCCAATCCTTAAGTCTGCATTGTGTTTGAAATAATAAAATGAAAAAAATCTACATAAAAACGTAATATTAACAAAACTTAATGTGTCAACATGTGTGGAGTATGCTGAAAATATGAAAAAAGATTGCTGAAACTCGTGTCGAGAGCAGAAGATAGGTGGAAAATTAAGTAGACTTTTTGAATGAATGTATTCCCTCTTTGACCTACGTAGAACTCTATTTATATGTGTTGGAATGGATGACCAAAAGCCAATTAGATTGGTTGTTTTTCATTTGCCAATTTTTATCAAATAATATCAGATTGATGAATACAATAAGAATTCATCAAGTTGACAGTATGTTTCCTCATGCTTACAACTGATATTGGACAGGATTTCATTATCACAACGAAATGCCCACTGACTGAAAAGGATAAACCCTCAAAATTGGTTTGCGCATAGATTTGGTGGCTATGGTACCAACTCCTGAGCGTCGTTTGAAACGTTCCAAGTTGAGGACCTCGAGATGGGGCATCGAGGACCTAGGCTGTTTGTGCAGTCTAGTGGGTTAGTTGACAAAGTAGTTGACTAACTGAACTGACTCGCGGAAATCGTCACATGAAAGCCTCTTAAAGCTTGGTCGCTATGACTGAGATTCTCAATTTTGATAATATGAGATTAGTCCTTGGACTTTAGGAATCATAGTAGTCGCGTGCATACGAAGACTGTATCTTAGATATGCCGAGCGGTAGCAGTGTTGTAAGGCATGCCATCATAAGCCTTATCTAGTGCAGATGGAGTATTTAGTAAGAACGGTGGATTTCAAGAGAGGATCTGTCCTCTGTCAATCTATGATAGAGAGTTCCCCTACGCGCTCTGAGATGGTTTAGACTCTAAAAAGATTTTGGCAAAGCGATTGAGCAACCAAGGACATATTTCCTAAATCAGACCAGTATAGTAAATGTCTCGAGTATTAAGCATAGTTACCTAGTTAAGGATGGGAACTGACGCCCAATTTCATTCCCTAGACTAAGGCCAGGAGATGGTTCACAGTAGAACCGTACTCGTATGAATTTGAAGTCTAAATATTCGCGCCAATATTCACCTAATCTCTAGGCCATGGACCCATGGTAACAGGTTATTTTCGACTGTGGGATAATTAAAAATAATTAATTAAACTAAATTTAATTAATTATGTTGCACACACACGCCCAAGTCTAGCTGAGGGTGAACCTAAAGGGTCACACATAAATCATTGTGGAAGTGATGGAAAATTTTAAAATTAATTTATGAAATGGATTAATTTAATTAGATTAAAATAATTCATAGAGAAGAGGAAATAAATTATTGAATCATTTATTTGAGATAATCCATTGGATGGATAGCCAAGAACTTAATTGATTGAATTTGTTTTAAATATCTTAGCTTTATAAATTAATTGGATTAATTTAAAAATACTTGAATTAATTAATTTATGAATAGAGTTCATTAATTTATTAGTGGGCAGGCTTGTTTAATTAAAGGATTGGATTCATTAATTAATGGAGATAGACTAATATTAATTGACAAGGTTATCAAGTAGACTGAATTGACTCGTAGTCATCATATGGAAGCTTTTAAAGCTTAGTCGGTATGACTGAAACTCTCCGGCTCCTGAAGAATTATGGCCGTCACATACACAAGATGATTGTATCTTGGATCTGGCGATAACTAACCGTGTCTTGGATTTGGTCATTATAAGCCTTGTCTAATGTAGTTGGAATCGCTCACTTGTCAGTATATGATAGTTGAGTTTCCTATGTACTCTAAGATGATTTTAAGCTCTTTGACTTTGTGGCCTTAGCGATTGGTCAAATAGAAAATGGTTTCCTATAACGATCAATAAAGCAAAATATATTTCAAGTATTGAGCATAGTTGTCTAGTCAAGAATGAGAATCGATGCCTAATTTCATGCCCTAAACTTAGACCGAAAGACAACTGATGGATGGACCGTACATGTATTGAACTCGGGAGCCTAAATATTCACTTCAACATTCACCTAGTCTCTAGAGTCATGGATCATTGCTAGACGGTCCATAGTGATGGACTTTTTCTTATTAATGTTTAATCAAAAAAATTAATTAAATTATATTTAGTTAATTAATTGTGTTGGTCACAAGCTCAAGTCTAGTTGAGGGTGAACCTAAAGAGTGTCACATAAATTATTGTGCAAGTGGTAAAATTAATATGGAATTAATTCTAGAATAAACGAGTTATTTCAATTAGATAAAATTAATTCATGGAGAATATAAATGATTGGATTTTTTTTTGAGAAAGTCTATTTGATGGATGACCTAAGATTTAATTAATCAAATTTGGTTTGGCACTTTTAAATTAATTGAATTAATTTTACTGGGGTTGGTCTAATTAATTTATTGGATTAATTACTTAGTATTTGGACTTGTGTTTATTTAATTGGATTAAATAAACAAGTAGGCTTCTATTTAGGATTAAAATTAGTTAGATTAGTTTGAAACCCATGGACGTTGGTTGGACTTGATTTTATTTGATGAAACAAGCCTATTCCTATTAACTTGAAGCGCAAGCTCAAGCATTGAGGCCAAGTAGAGGACCATTTACAACTCCTCCATGTGCGTGTGAGAGTGGTCGGCCATCATGCTAGGATGGACACAAGTTGTGCCTAGAGATCATGTGACGTTATGCACAATTGGTGCATATGTGTGTAGAGGTTATTTTAGAGATAACTTGGTTGATTTGATTACTTGCATAAACATGACACTTTTATCTCACTTGCACTCTAAATGCACATGACCACCCTCACCTTTTCTTTGTCGAGAAAATTGAAAATCCCTCTTTATTCTCCTGTTATTGTTCTTTTTGAATTTGATTCAAGTTAAGAACTAAAAAGTTGCAATTACACTAATTAATAATGTTAATTGGATTTTTTTTTCTTCTACGGATCTTTTTCTAGGTAGCAGTGGGATTTGATCTCACTTCCATGGTGTGGTGTGTACAATCCAGAGTTATCCTACTTTGGATTCTAGAAATGAACGAAACGGGAATCAATGCCTTGTTGCGGTTCGATGTAAGAAAATAAAAAAAGGTAATGTTTTGATTTACATTTCTTGCATTTTTCTTTTTCTGCTTTAGACACTATTCATGCATGTTATATTATGTATTTGATGCATTCGAGAATACCGAACGCTCGATAAATTCAACGGAAACACCCCTTTAAAATTGTTTTATTTATTATATTTATTATATGCTTCAACTGCGTTTCCCGAGCCATACCGATTCATTTAGTCTAATGTGGTGATAGTGTAGAAACCATGAGGTAAATGATGCATATGTAATATTTCACTAACTAAACAAAGCATTCCTTATGGATCCTTATCTACTCCTTCATATCGGTCAGCTCGTGGACTCAACAGCAGGTTATGTATTGCTGAGTATGATGAACGCCTTTTAATACTACATCGGATCTTTATGGCCAAATGAGATGGAATAAAAACACCATTTGTAACCAAGAAAGGAATTTACTATTACATATGATGCCATTTGGACTCTTACAGAGCTACTTTTCAACAGTTGGTTAATCCCACGTTTAAACTACAGATTGACAAGCCAATGGAATTTTATGTTGATGATATGCTCGTTAAGAAGTTGAAGGAGGAACGCCATTTATCCTATCTCGAGGAAACTTTTCAGATCATCTGCATACTGAACAAAATTGAATCTTGCAAAATGCACTTTTGGTGTACAAATGGAAAATGTTTAGGTATAAAGTGTCTAAAAGGGGTATTGAGGCTAACCTCGAGAAGATTTATGCTATGCTATCCATGATCATGCTGAAGTTTGTGAAAGATATTCATAGGTTGGCATATTATGTGGCATCCTTAAGCAGGTTCATAAAGGATTGTCCTCCTTCAAGATCTTAAGAAACTTGAAGAAGTTTGAATGGATGGAAGATGTGACAAGACTTTTTAGGAGCTCCAAAAATATTTGAGATCACTTTCTTTGCTTGACAAACCAAAAGAAGGAAAACTTTTGTATATATATTTGGCAATTTTTCAGTAGCCGTGAGTTTTAATCCACATAATGCTTCAGTGGGCCAAAAAGAATTATTTGACGGTGGGGTAGCCCTGGCATTGATTATTACTACATGAAAGTTGAGACCGTGGTTTCAGTCTCATAGTACTGATCATTTATTCAAACAAGTGTTAACAAAGTCGGATACCTCTGCACGACTAGTCTAATGGGCTATTGAGATTGGAGAATATCAAATCAAATTCCACCCTTGTACAATCCTTAATGCTCAAGTTATTATGGACTTATTAATTGACATGCATGGAAAGTAGAAAAGACCTCACCCAGTAAATGAATTTTACAAGTCGATGGATCTTCAATAATTTCCCAAGAGGAGACTGGGATTGTTCTAATAGATTCCCCGAGAAGTGGAATGAGAATTTCCCTTAAACAACAATTTTGATCACTAAGAATAATGCCAAATATGGAGTTCTAATCATTGGAATGAGGTTGGCATACAATCTAGATGCCAATCATCAGGCTCATTATACGAATTCCCAAGCGGGTGTTGATAAATTTGAGGGGTCTTTTTGAAAAATAGAGAGAAATATGGTTAGTCGTTTGAGAGAGACGTCGAAGAAGCTACTACAACAGTTTCTCAACTTCGAGCTCCATTAGGTCACTTGGGAGAAAAAATAATTGAACAAAGACCCTGTGAAAATTTTCAAGTTCTATTTAGGTCCAAGTGGATCACCTTGCTTTTGGTCTATCTGCCTAGATAAATAGGTTTGAGAAAGACCTTTAAGTTGTTAGGTCCGAACACCCA
The DNA here is from genome assembly GCA_034509725.1 of Sesamum angolense. NCBI lineage: Eukaryota > Viridiplantae > Streptophyta > Magnoliopsida > Lamiales > Pedaliaceae > Sesamum > Sesamum angolense. Next base: position 22,002 of record JACGWL010000843.1, read on the forward strand.
ACCCCCCGCTCCCAAAAAAAAATTTTGTTGACTTCTAAAAAAGAGGTTACCACTGTTCAATATGTTGAAAAATAATGGAAAGAAAGAGAGATTAAAGAATTTCTTGATGGATACTCTACCTTGAATGAGGATAATAATAGACAATTGTGTATTAAACCTATACATTTTAGTATCATTGATGAGCAGTTATACAAAAAACCATTTTTAGGAATTTTGTTGAGGTGCCTCAGTACATGAGATCCACGAGAGCAGTTGTGAAAATCACTTTGAAAGAAGGTTATTAACTTGAAAAATTCTTAGGCATGTTCTTCCCGATGTTGGGTAAGGATGCGATGGATTTCTCCAAAATATGGACGAACTACCAACTTATCCCATATACTCTTGCAGCAAAAATGATTTTGATTATAGTGGTATGCCTATTTGACAGATGGGGATTGACATTTTAAGATCATTCTTTCTAGAGATGGGACAATGAAATTATGTTAATTTTGCTATGGAACACTTCACCAAATGGGTAGTCAAATCTTAAGCTGAAATCACTTCAATAGAGTTTCAAAACTCCTTTGGAAAAAATTGTATGTTGATTCAGATTACCTTGAGTCCATTTCTTCAATAATAGAGCCTAATTTGAAGGGAAAAAGGTTGCAAACTAGTAAAGGAGATGATGATCCAGTAGAACTTCACCTCAATGGCCAACCCTCAGGCAAATGGTCTAATTGGGGCACTTAATCACATTATATGTCCTCCAACACCTCTAAACAAGGATGGAAGAGTTAGAGGAAATCAAGCAGACTAACTACATAGCGTTTTACGCTTACCGTACAACCCCAAGGAACTCCATTGATATACTCCCTTCTTTCTTGTTTACAAATTAGAAGTTATTATGCAAATATATTTTGTGATGGAATGTCTGAAGGTCCTCTGATATGACCCTAAAGGTAATACACGACAAAGACAAGGTGAGCTTACTTTGCTTGTAGAAACAAGAGAGCTGGCATACTTGAGCATCCTCAGTATAAGTGAGTAATGGAAAATACACAGAACTAGAAAGTGAAAATTGATGATATCATGTTGGAGATTTTGTCGGAAAATTATTAAGGTCTCCAAGCATCTTAACAAGCTAGACCCTAACTGGAGGGTCCTTACAAAGTTGTGAAGACCAGAAAGTTGCCTCCATGACTAGTCGAGGCCATGGAATGTTCTAAATTTGCAAACATTATTGTTGATATAGACCAAATCAGTGCTAACACTTTATGATGTTTGAAAATCCATTAGAAAATTAAAATCCTTTATACATTTGTTCCTATTCCACCGAAAATTGTTTCATCCACGATAGGTTTAGAAAAAATCTCAACATATAGGTCTTAAAAGTACCTTCAACAAGCAGGAGGTCTAGAAAGACTTTCCTAATATGTTTGAAAAATGTTTCACCTAAATACGAAAGTTAGATTAGAAAAGATTTACTTTAGGACAAGTTTTATGTCTAGGAAAGACAATTTTTAGTTCAGGTTTGATCATGTCAACCTTAAACACTTATCTGTAAAAGATTAATGATTTAAAAATTGATTTAACCATGTCGGGTTTAGTTATATCTAAACATTTAAAAATGACAATAAATAGAGTAATTTATCTTAATAGGATAATGCATCATTTAAACAGTACAAAATAAATGCAATAGTAGACATCGTTCACCAAAAACATTCAAGCTTCTGCACCAATCAAGTAAGTCCTATCTAGCTTCAAGCCCACGAGGACATCAATTTCACCATTTTGACCAAAGGGGCCAAGCTTATTCTCGTTGACCACGATCTTAGAACTTCAACCTGGGCTGTGGATTTGACCTCAATACCTTATGTAGTTTCCTAAGCCCAAGAGCATTGTTTGGAGACAATCATCACCACTGAAGTGTGTTTTCAACCATCACAAGCTCCTTTCCTTGGAAATCCCCAGCACACACCTTGTCCCTAGGCAAACCCAGAGTTACCTACATCTGGCATATACGAGCAGGGGAGATAAAGCAACTCTACCAATATCCTCGACGACTATGGATTCTACAACTTTACACTCTCCATCCACAAGCTTAGTATTGATCTCATGGTCGTACTCGGGGAAAGGAGGAATAGGGGCTAACCTAATGAATTCATGATCTTGAGGTATATAAAGGTCAACCTTTTTGTTTAGATTATTCAAGATTTCAATCCTTTGTTAGGTCGAGCAATCTTAAGTCGAATCACTCCTTGAAGGCTCCAAGCTTTTGTAATTGTGCTATTGATGTTATCAATGATCTGATTCAAATCCCTGATATGCTCCTGATGGCTTTTGACATATGTTTCATACTTGCTCTCACTCTTTGTTATGTCGAAGGTATCTTGTATCTCACGAACCCTATAATTCGTTATCTTCAGCTACCAGAGCTTGGTTGCAAAAGTTGGTAGCTTGAAGAGATATGTCATGACATAGCTATACCAGCTGGAACGTACTTAAGTATTAAATTATAATCATTCATGTATGGAGAAAGAGTACCTGAAATTTGAGAGAGATATGTGTTGATCATTGGAGATAATATTTGGACTAAATGTGCTAATATTTTTTAGGAAAAAATACTTAAAACTCCCCTGTGTTTAAAAATTTGGCTGTAAACTCTCTTGTTCTAAAATAGGCAACATAACTCATTTGTTTTTTGAAATAACGCACATTGTGCCCCTTTCCTAGTTGTGTTTAACGATATTAATTTTTTTTTGAGTTGCCCACGATACCCTTCTTATAATAACCATTAACTTTTAAAATGTTAAAAAAAGAAAGGTCCAAATTTCAAGCAATTTAAAAATATATTATTTATTTGTATACATACAATTATATATGTCATACATATATAGTATAATACATATTCTATAAACCTGCAACGATCCTTGTCACCCAAATTTTGAGCAACGGAGACATCACTGTGAACATCCTGTGCGATGCCGTCGTGAACTGTCTAGGAGATGGCTCAAAAAAGGGCAACATCACCCTTAGGTGCCCTCATCCCTTTCTATGAACTTGCCCCATCAAAAGGGGACAACATACGACAACATCACCTCCTGATTTGGGCGACAACAGTCACTTAGAGGAGTGGGCGACCGCTGACATCACCACTCCCCCCCCCCCCCCCGCTACGGTTGTTACCCACTTCTCTGGTGACCACCATTACCAAATTGGGAAGAATGGGAAGTGGCGAGAGGAACAAGCGGAGGGCAAAGAAATGGAGGCAGAGCCGTGTTCGGGAAAGAGATAGTGTTTCTTTTTTAGAAACAAAATTATTTACTTATTTTTATATTTGTATTTTTTATATACATTATAAATTTAAAATAAAACTAAAGAAATTTTTGAAAAAATATAACTTTTTATTTTTTCAAAAATGAAGTAGAAAATGTAATTTTTCAAAATTTAAAAATAATACAAAGTGTTTTAAAATTTTATTTTAAATACATATAATTTTAATTTAATTTAAACATGATTTATAATAAATAATACAACTAAAAAATTTAATATAAATTTTGGTATTTTGATATTTCATTAATATATTCAATGAAAATATAATTTTTTGAAAAATACTTAACTAAATAATAATTTATAATTGTATAATTTAGTTATTTATATTTGTAAAATTATTTAATTGAAAATTTAAATTTGAATGTATTATTTGTTTTATTGTGGTTTTTCATTTTAAAATTTTAAGTTTTAAAATATTGTATACTTTTAAGGTATTTTGATATTTAATTAATATATTCCATAAATAAATGTAGTTTACTAAAGTATAATTAAACTAGACAATAATTTAAATTAAACAAATATATCATTTATTAAAATATATTTCAATTGAGAAATAATTTAAATTTATTAGTAATATATAATTTATTAAAATATATTTAAATATAAAAAAATGGTAAAATTTATATTTGCACAGTTAATGTGGTCCCAAAAACGGAAACAAAGCCACAATATGCACATGTCAAACACGCTCCAATAGTTTTTAATGGAGTAGGGTTTTTTTTTGGTGTATCTATACAATATGAAAAAGAAAATTCGTTTTCTACTCACAAATAGCGGTTACTTATACCGCGACACCAATTTTTTAAATTACCAAAAATATCCTTATGCATTTTCAACCACTGTTACTCAAATTCTTCTTCTCATCCATATGATTCATACTATCTATCTATACTAATATGAAAATTTCTCCCACATAATTATTTTTATGTCGATAATATCCCTAAATTAGTTTTAATTTATTTATTTTTTTTTTTAAATATGATGTGCTGGTTTATAATATTATTCTTATTTATAATATACTTTATAAGTGTAAATAATTATATATTATATGCACACAGGGAAGGCGTGTCATAACGGCTAGTCTTAAATAACACAAGGCATATGCTGATCCTCCATCCATATAATGAATGATCTTTTCACACTTTAAAATATATTATAGATTGAACTAAAATTAAATCAAAATATTACATTTAAAAAAGAAAGAAAAAAATTAATTTATCAATTGATGAAAAATTTATAAAGTTAAAAAAGTTAGTTACTAATTAGTTCAATGGTACTTTCGACTTCACAAAAATTTGGTTTGGCGGTGTCATTATACGCCATTGCGAGTGTAGGGGCCTTTTCTTTTATGTTTTTATAGTACAACCAGTATGCATATAATAAATAATTTTTTTATACTTGTAAATATACTATACATAAGATTAAAGATATATAAACCGACATATAACATTTAAAAAAAAGTAAATAAAAAAAATTAACTTAGGGATATTATCAACACAAAAAAATTGGTGTGATCACGTCACAAATCATTGTTTGTGAGTTAAAAAGATCTCATATATATATCTATATATATTAGTTCGATAGATGGTATAGATATATAAATGAGAATAAGAATATAAGTAGAGATGGCTGAAAAATACATAACGGATATTTTGTGGTAATTTGAAAAATTGGTGTCAAGGTGTAAGTAACCCCTCTTTGCGAGTAAAAATGAGATTTGCTTTTTATTAGTACTAACAGTTATGACATATCATCCCTGCGTGCATATGATAAATAATCTTTTTACGTTTTAAAATATAGTATATCTAGGAATAGATCATATAAATCGATATTCACATTTAAAAAAATGAATTAAATTAAATTAGAGATATTATTGGAGATAAAGGCAAAAACAGTTCCATACTGTAGGCCACTTTGCGATTTAGGTACCATACGTTTTAAAATATCTTGATTTAGTACCACACAATTGAAGATATGGCAAAATTGATACCGTAGTTCACAAAAGTTGCGATTATAGTAGCTTAATTTCTGAATTGACACTTTTAATACCTGCCCTATCTTTTAAAAATATCATTCTAGCCCCTTAAAGTTTGATTTCTCGCATATCTAGCCCCATGGCTTGAAAATGGTATCATAGTCTAGATTTATTAAAAAAATGTATGTATAATTCATATGAACCATCCGTTGCGGTACCATGGTTGGAGGAAGTCCGTAAAATCGAGACTCGAAATACTCGATGGCAAAGCAATCGAATAATGTATGAATTTATGGAGGATTAATTTTATTTCAGAAGTACATTAGGCCTGATTCATGAATGGTAATGGGAATAGTTGCTGCAGAATAAATGAATAAAAATTTGGGGACCGAATTGATACTTTTAAAAAGTTAGAATCCAAAATAAAAATAAGGTACCAAAAATGAAAGTTTTTGTGAAGTATAGTATCAAAACTGAATTGCAATACCTCCTATCGAGACAAATAGTTTAGTGTCGCAGTGTAACAAACTGTTGTTTGGGAATGACAAAAATCTTTATATATAATAGCCGTTATGACACACCGTCCCTACGTGCATATAAAAAATATTTTTTATGCTTTAGAAAATATTATAAATAAGAACAAAATTATTTTAGGGATATTATCGACAGAAAAATGATTTAGTGTGGGTAAAATTTTTATATTAGTATAGATAGATAATATAGATGAGAAGAAGAGTTTGAGTACGAGTTAATTGAAAATACAAGAACATTTTTTATAATTTAATAAAATGTTGTTGCGATATAACTACATATTATTTGTGAGTGAAAATGGGTTTTTGTTTTTTTATATAGTAGATTTAGATAGAAAAAAATGGTATTGTAGTGTCACTTACGGTCATTTGTGAGTGTGAAAAGCCTTTTATTTTTTATATAAAGTAGCCGTTGTGGCATGTGGTGTTGGATTTATTAATAAAATATTGTTGGATCCTATATCCAACGTTGGGCTTATATGTAAAACAATTATAGTATGGACTGTCGAAGTTTTGGCCCAATAAAGTAATCTAATAGGGTTTCAGTAACTTAAGTTTTAATGTATCTGATAGGATGTGTGTCTTCAATGTGTAGAAACAAATGGTAATTTTAGTTTTAGTGAAGAGTTGAAATTGAAATACCTATTACTACATATATTCATGTCATGGTCCCCAAATCTCACGGAACATCATTACATCTTCTGACATCTATTATCAAAAAGATATCAGAGAGAGAAGAAATTAAAGAAAACTCTGTGGAAATTTGCTAATTTGGCTACTAACGTGATTTCATTTAGTTCTCTATGGTTATGGATTCAGGTACACTTTTGTATTTACATTAATTGTATTTCTTAATGATTTAGCATGATCGATTTTAGGGTTGATAGTGATTGTTTTTCGCTACAAAGTATTTTTAAATCTAGCAAGTCAAATCCACTCATGTTTAATCATTGAGAAATTATGTTTTTTAGGATTTATTAAATCTTTGTAAGCAATAATGTATATTTATATTCATATTTAAGATTTGTCTAGATTCAGTTTCTTCTTCGATTGCAAGCAGCATGAAGGAAACCACCCACCAAATGATCAACGCGGTCGAACCTGCGCTGACAACAACGGACGCAACAACCACAGTGCTCAGCACTCCCTCATCCTTTTTTTTTTACAAAGGAGGGGTGAAGGGTGGAAACCATCAGCGAAGAGGCTGCTAGCGGTGTGCCGCGACTGGTGAAGCACCGACAGCAGTAGACGCGAGCGCAAAGTGGGGGGTGTGGGGAGCAGCTTTTCTCCGCCCCCCCCTCCTTCTGTGAAATCGCAATGGCATTTTTTGCCTTTGCCTCTTTCATTTTAGGTCAGGCTTAAATTAATAGGGCCCATGCACAAGAAGACATGGTTTTGTTTTTATTTGACCCATACACAGTGAAACAAGTCACATGGATCCAGGTCAAACCTGAATCCAAACAAGTCAACCCGGTCTGGCAGTCAACAACTACGTTTGACCGGTCAATGATTGATTGTTGACCGTTGATATGTCAATGGTCTTTAGTTGACCATATCAAAAAAAATTGGAGCACATTTTCGATGCAATTGTTAAATTCAAAATTTGAAACGGTTATGTATATGTTTTAATGTGATTTAATTAAAACAACAAGTCATCAAAGTGATCTCTCTTGTTGAAGTTGTGTAATTTTAAAATATAAAAGGAAGTGTGTATGTATATTTGTTAATATCAAAATATTTGATGGGATTTATATACATGTATGGTGGTAGACACGTGATGATCATTCGGCTTTTCATGTGAATGATAAATGGGCCCAAAGAAAGGTTTGTTGTTTAACATGCTCTTATCATTAGTGTTTAATCACTGCAGTAAGATATCACTTACAAGTCAGTATTTTTTCCAATGATAGAATATTAATGGAGTACTCGATATCTTGAAGGTTGTTGTACCATTATTTTGAATTAATAATTGTGATTTTATATTTCATTTTTTATATACTTTTGTGAGCTTGTTTTTCTTTAGTGTATATTTTTCTCTATTGAACGATGGTTCCTGATAATATTACTGCTAACATCAACTCCATCCTATGTTAAATGGCTCAAGCTTCAAATAATAGAAAGAGAACCTCGAGATAGTCCTCGTGGTGATGGATCTTGACCTTGCACTAAGGAAGATTCCTCTCCTGCACTTATAGATGAGAGTACCTCTGAAGAAAAGATAGAGAAATAAAGGTAGGAGAAATCTAACATTATGTGTGCAATGATTATGAAGGGACCATTCCAGAAGCATTAAGAGGCACAATATCGGATAAATTGATTAAAGCTAAAGATTTTCTTGCTGATATTGAAAAGAGTTTTGTTAAAGAATAAAAAAGTTGAAATTAGTACACTCTTGACAAACTTAATTTCAAAAAGGTAAATTGCCAAAGGCAATATAAGGGAGTACATTATGGAAATGCCTCATCTTGCTTCAAGTTGAGAGCAGTTTACCTTGACCTCTCTGACGACTTGTTAGTGAATTTGGTTATGATATCTCTTCCAATACAGTTTAGTTAGTTCGAAGTGAACTACAATTGTCAGAAAGAGACTTAGTCTCTAATGAGCTCATATGACATTGTGTTCAGGAAGAGAAAAGGTTGAAGCAACACAAAAGTAATCGAATGATCCAAAGGTTGTCTGTTTCTTCTGTAAGGCTGAAGGGCATATTAAGAAGCATTGCACCAACTATCACGTATGCGTACTAAGAAAAGTGTGCTTCATAATTTGTTTTTCTTGAGTTTAATTTAACTGCAGTCTCTAGACACACATGGTGGATAGATTCCGGTGCAACCACTCACATCATTGTGTCTATGCAAGGGTTGCCTAAGTTCCCGAAAGTCAAATGATGTTGAAAGTTACATCTATGTGAGTGATAGCAAGGCGGTTTAGGTAGAGGCAATAGGAAAATTTAGATTATTATTGCAAATCGGATTTTACTTGGATCTTAATGACACATTTTCCGTGCTTCCTTTTAGATGAAATGTGATTTCTGTCTCTAATTTGGAGAAATTTGGTTATTCTTGTTCGTTTGGAGATGAAAACTTTAGCTTATTTCTTGATTCAAAATTGGTTGGTTCTAGTTCTTTATCTGCTTACAATGATCTTTATTCAATAGACACAACTACCTCTATTAATGAATCTCTGCAATTGAGTACTCGAGGTGTGAAGAGAAAATTAATCAATGAGAATTTTGCATCGTTGTGGCACAAGAGATTAGGTCACATCTCCAAATGGAGAGTCGAGATACTTGTGTAGATGGAATTTTTGAAACCTTTGATTTTACAGATTTTGATGTATGTGTACTGGGGAAACAAACCAATATGAGGAGATATGAAGCCAATAGGGCTATGGACGTTTTGGAACTTATACATAAGGATAATTGTGGACCATTTTTTAGTGTTGCTTGTAATGGTCGACAACACTTTATAACGTTTGTAGATGATTTTTTCAGATATGGCTACATTTATCTCATTAATGAGAAATCACAATCTTTGGATGTGTTCAAAAGTTTCAACGCTGAAGTTGAAAACCAACTCGGCAAAAGGATTTAAAGCATCAGAGCAGATCATGGTGGTGAATACTATGGTAGATATGACGGTTTAGGATAACAACGTCCAGGACCATTTTCTATGTTCCTAGAGGAATGCAGTATCATCCCATAGTACACCATGTCGGGTTCACCCACCATGAATGGTATTGCTGAAAGATGAAATCTAATGTTTGAAGACATAGTAATAAGTATGATATCTAACTCTACCTTACCAGAATCACTTTAGGGAGAAACACTCGAGACTGCAGCATATATTCTAAACAGAGTTTCAACTAAAGCAACAAACAAGACCCTTTATGATCTTTGGATAGGCAAGAAACCTACTTTAAAGCATTTTGCACATATGGGGATGTTCGGCTGAGGCAAGGCCTTATAGGCCTAATGAAAAGAAATCGGATTCAAGAACTATTAGTTGCTATTTTGTGGATGCTCTGAATGATCCAGGGATACAAGTTTTACAGTCCCCAACTAAGTTGATTTTCAAGTCAGAAAATACTCGGTTCTTTGAAGATGTTGAGTTTGCGAGGGGAGATAAGGCTAAAGATATAGTCTTTGAAGAGGGAATATATTGATATTCCTATGAGTACCATGACATTGATCAGGGTTTCATTCCTAATAATGATTGATGGTGTAATAGATCAAGAAAAAGTCATAGAAATCCCCATTCAAGAAACTGTTACAGAAGAACAAACTCCAACACCTCCAGAACCTTTGCCATTAAGAAGATCCACTTGATAAAGGAGAAGTGCATGTTGCCAGATGATTACATTGTATTTCTCTAAGAACATGAAGTTGATATTGGAATGATGGAAGATGATCCTATCAACTTTCTCAAGCCATGGAACGTTCTAACCCTCAAAAGTGGATTGATGCCATGAATGAAGAGATTAAGCCCATGAAAGATAATAACGTTTGGAAACTTGTCCAGTTGCTAGAAGCTGCAAAGCCCATTGGTTGCAAATGGATATATAAAACCAAAAGGAATTCGAAAGACAATGTGGAGAGATATAAAACACGTCTTATTGCAAAGGGCTATACATAAAAGGCATCGATTATAAAGAGACTTTCTCTCCAGTTTCTTCGAAAGACTCTTTAAGAATTATAATGGATTTAACAACGCATTTCGATCTTGACATCAGATAGATGTAAAGATAGTGTTTCTCAATTGTGACATTGATGCGACAATTGATGTAATGCAACCAAAGAACTTTGTATCAGGAGATCCAAGAAATATGGTTTGCAGACTTAATAAATCCATCTATGGACTCAAAACAAGCATCTCAACAATCACACTTCAAGTTTCATCAGGTGATCATCTTGTTTAGTTTTGAGATGAATTTGGTTAATGATTGTGTATACCATAAACTCTGTGGAAGTAAACGATTTTTTCTGGTTTTTACATGAATGACATTTTGCTAGCCTGCAACAATATACGATTATTGCACGTAACTAAGATATTTCTAGCTAAGAACATTGAGATGAAAGATCTTGGTAAAGCCACTTATGTGTTAGGTATAGAGATACACCGGGATCGTTCTCGGGGCATCCTCAAACTATCACAAAAGAACTACATCAAAAAGGTTCTTAAAAGAAGTGGCATGCAAGATTGCAAACCAGGTGATACCCTTGTGGCTAAGGGAGACAAGTTACGTCTCAAGTAATGCCCTAAGAATAATTTTGAGGAAAAACAAATGCAGAAGATTCCTTATTCTTCAATAATAGGGAGTCTTATTTAAGCTCAAGTCTGTACATGTCCTGATATTGCGTACATCATCATAATGTTGGGCAAATATTTGAGCTATCCAGGGTTGGACCATTGGAAAGCAGCCAAAAGAGTTTTACAGTACCTACAGAGAACAAAAGACTACATGCTCACATATCGGAGGAAAAATTAGCTTGAGATCATTGGGTATATTAACTCCAATTTTGCTTGATGCCAAGATAACATAAAATCTACATCAGGCTATATCTACATGCTTGTTGAGGGAGCTATTTCTTGGAAGAGTGCTAAACAGTCTCTTATAGCTTCTTCCACTATGGCAGCAGAATTTGTAGCATGCAATGAAGCGTGGATACTACTCTAGACCATTTAAGTTATTTTCTAACAATAAGTTTGTGGTGCTAAACTCCAACAATAACAGAAGCTCAATGAAGTCGAAACATATATACATCAAGTTCCTAGTAGTGAAAGAAAGAATACAGAGTGGAAAATTGTCTATATAGCATATTGGAACAAAACTCCATGATTGTGGATGGCATACTAAAGGATTGCCACCCAAAATATTGGAAAAAGTGACTACTCATATCACTTCAAGATGCTTCTTTCGAGTATATAGTTTACGTGGGAGTTTGTAATTTTAAATGGTCGTATTAAGGACATTTTCAGTTATTTAGTTTATGGTTATTAAAGGTTATTCTCTGGATAAATGAACCTTACAATTTTTCTTGCACTCTAATTCTATTATGATTCGATCTCACTAATTAAATTAAGGAGGATCGATTGGAAATAGGCGTGTTACAAATCACATTGCACAATTTCAGTGCTTCGCATCCACATCATGATCCATGTCATTCAATTGTATCAATGCTATGATCATTGATAGATCGAGCTATGATAGATATAACAAAGGCCGCACTGATCCTCTTTTGATATGATTGATGAATCGGATTGATTTATAGATATTTTAAGGAATGACAATAAAGTCGAGCTCAAAATAACACATAATTAAAAGATTTGTACATATAGCCAATGTTGGAGATTGTTGGATCCTTAATCCAACGTTGGGCTTGTATACAAAAAAATTATGTATTATGGATTGTCAAAGTTTTGACCTAATAAAGTGATCAAATAGGGTTTTAGTAACTTGGGTTTTAATGTATCTGATAGGATGTGGGCCTTTAATATGTAGAAACTAATAGTAATTTCAGTTTTGGTGATGGGCTGAAATTGAAATACTTATTACTATATATATACGTGTCATGGTCCCCAAGTCATATAGAACTTCGTTATATCTTCTGACATCCCATTATCAGAAAGAGATTAGAGAAAAAAGAAATTAAAGGAAACTCTATAAAAACGTGTTAATCGGGAAGGCTGCTGATGTGATTCCATTGAATTTTCTATGGCTATGAATTTAGGTACGCTTCGGTATTCACGTTATCATATTTCTTAATGATTTAGCGTGGTCGATTCTAAGATTGATAGTGATTGTTGTTTCACTATGAAGTATTTTAAAGTCTAACACTTCGTTCCTACGTTCATATAATATTATAAATAAGAGTAAAATTTATAGAGCAGTACATTACATTAATAAAAAGAATAAATAACTTACCAATTAATATAAATTTTGAAAAGTTGAATAAGTTAGTTATATTATCATGAAAGGCATTTTTTACTTCACGAAAAATCAGTGCGGTTGTGTCACTAACCGCCGTTTGTGAGTATGGAGAGGTTTTTTTTTTTATATTAGTATAGATTTAGATGATAGTCGTTATGTTACGCCGTCCCTGTGCATGTATATAGTAAATAATTATTTACACTTTAAAATATATTGTAAATAAGAATAAGATATATAAACCAACACATCACATTTATAAAATAAATAAATAAATAAATAAAAATAATTTAGGAATATTATTGTTACAAAAATGATTTGGTTTGAGTAAAAGTTTCATATTAGTATAAATAGTATAGATAATATAGATGAGAAGAAGAATTTGAGTAAGGTGATTGAAAATACATAAAGATATTTTTGGTAATTTAAAAAATTGGTGTCACGGTGTAAGTAACCGCAATTTGTGCGTGAAAATGTTCTTTTATTTTTTATATAGTGTAGATATAGATATAAAAAAAATGGTGGGGAATGTCATTAACCATCATCTGTAAGTGTGGAAGTCTTTTTTTTTATATATAGTAACTAGCAAGCGGCACATGCAGTCCCGCGCACATGAATTTTGGGTGTAAATAAAAAATATATAATATTTTTTTCTAATTACAAACGAATGTATCATTTAATCAAAATAATATAAAATTACACATTTTTTATTAGCACGCATAATTTATAATTAAAATATTAATTTACATTAATCAATGTGTTTAAATTACACACATGCGATGCGTGAACCCATAAAAAGTTTATGATAAAAATATTATTATAAATTAATCAATGTTGTTAAATTTATTAGCAGTGTACGCACATGCAATGCATGAAGAAAAAAGAATTACGATAAAAATAATAGTATTAATTAATCAATATATTTAACATATGTACTTTGATCATTTTTTATGCATATATATATATATATATATATATATATATTGTATATAACATCAAGTGAAATGAAATAAAAAATTAAAAAAAATTCATCAAATATATGTACACATATCATCCAAATAAATATATAATTCGCGAATTCAGAAATATAATATTTACAAGTGTTAACAAAACTATACAACATTTTCCTTTTGCCTACATTGAAGAAAAATTAAATATATTAAGCATTATAATATTATAAATTTGGATATCATAATCTAACTTATGCAATAATAGAATTATATTATGAATACTCTTTTTTTTTTTTTATTCTAACTCATCCGTTGAACTAATATATAATGACTTACTTCCAAAAGATTATTCCAAATTACAAATACAAATTAGTATCTAAAAATATCACACAACCACTGAAATATAAGATTTTGATTAATAACTTATAATACAAAAAACTTTAAATAACTAAATACAAGATTCAATTATATAAGAAAATATAAATATATTAATAAACAACTAAAATCACATCTTGATATTGTCCAATATAAAAGTATAAAATCAAAGATAAATAATATACATACACATCGCTGCAATAGAGAATGTAACAACGAAAGAAAGCCAAACTGCATTTTATACAATGAAAAAACATAGAAGAACATGTACAAAATCTTGCAGTATTCAAGTATCAAAAGAACTCAAGATAATTTTAATTTTCTCCCAAAATTATGTTCTTTCACTCAACTTCTTCTTCAGTATTTGCTTTGTCAAGAAGCTTTTAGCTGCTCGACTGGTCATTCAAGCATTACTATTTCTCCCTGTTCATAATGGTGAAGTTGAGAAACAAATTCAAATCAAGAACTCCAAGACACAAAGCGCCACGCCCCCATGAGAAAAAAAAGGACAAAAAAATGGAAGAAAGAAGCAAACACTATGAACACCATATCATCGAGTTTTCAATTACTTATTTCGAATTTAAAAATTATACAACATGGGCGGGTAATAGCTAGACTTAAACCTTGTGACTAATAATGTCTTCATTTTCCTCATCCACCCAAACTGTATAAATTGAATAATTAAAGAATACTACCCAAATTCTGTAAATTGAATGAAGAAGACGATATCGATAGTGGATTTTTAATAGCTGAATAGAGTGGTTAAATTTTAGTTTTGTTTATGCAGAGAGGGAGAAAAAAGGGCGAGGGATGGTGAGAAACGTGTGAGTGGGGTTTTGGGATATTGGGGGTATTTTTGGTAGTTTAAAAAATTAGTATAATGTAAAAAATTTCATTTGTGAGTGTAAAAGGGGTTTCATTTTTATATTAGTATAAACATCGATATAGTATAAATTAACATAGACATAGATATAGCACATGGAGATTTTATACAATTTTTTTTTTTTTTTAATTGTAGTTCTTAAATGTAAATTCTAAATAGGCGAGGACCAAAAGTACCATCACGATAGGTATGAACAAAATTGCATTTTTCTCACATTAATTAAAAAGAATTAATGATAAAATAAATAAAATATTGTTTTAAATATAAACTTATTGAATTCTCTCTACCCGTGTAATTAATGTTCATAATACATTTATTGAAGTATCATAATTTTGTAATTATTACAATATAACTTAAACTTGTACTGATAGATATGATTCATCTTGAAAGTAATTAAATAAATTAGAGAATTCTAACAAAGTAAATAATCTCGAACTTATTTTTATATTTTTTTTAAATTCTGATATTTAGAAATAAAAATAAAAAATATGAGAAGTAATTATTTTATACTATTGAATTTATTTCCTTGGTATGTCTTACCAATATAAAAATTCGGGGAAAAAGAACAGATTTCTCAAATGAAATTAAGGAAAATTCTTACTCGAACCCGACTCGGTCAAACATGAACCAATTATATGACAAGTGTATTATACTTGCCATATGATTGGTGTACAGTTTAGAAAAAGTGGATTGATTCGTCCATGAAATTAATTACAATTTTAAAAAAGTTAAGCTAGCTAATTAAGACATAAATGTGGAGTAAATTGATATTTCCAAACGTATTGTATCATATATATGCTTAATTATTGATCCTTCTAACCCAACTCTTATCTATACCTACACAGAGGAGCATTAATAATGCGTTAGTGAGAGAATGAGGCCAAATTACATCATGTTGCAATGACATATCTAATAATCCTCACGGAAATATACGTCGAGTCCACACATCTGTTCAGATACTCAATGCTAGAAAATGACACTGCACTGCACTGCAACCTTTATCATCACAGCTTGCTGTCTTTTCTTTCGGGTAAATTACAATCTATTTACATTTATTATAAAATAAATAAATAATTTTTTTTATAAAAAAATAAAATAGCAATTCACTCTCATATATTTTTTCAAAGTATAGCAATTTAACTCCCTGTATTTTAAAGATTGAATCAATTTTTAAAACATAAGAGAGTAAATTGCTATTTATTTTTCATAGGAAGGTAATTTATCCATTTCCAATATTACATGGGATAAATTGGTATCAATCCTTTTCTTTCTCTTTCCTACTCAAAACCTAATCCTCTAATATTGCTATCTACTTCAAAAACACGCATTCTCTCCATTCTCGTAAGCATTCAAACTTTTATCAAAATTGAATCAATCAATTCGGCCACAAAAAGAGAAGAAAAAATCACAGAAATCTGGAAACAAAGTAATCATGCATATATATATATATATATATATATATTAATATCTCTATATGAAATCCCATGATAGGTGAGAAACAACAGTTGTGTCTTCCCTCATCCGTTGGTGGCTGCTGGCTATTTGCGTCCCAATCGAAGCTCGAGATCAAGATCTTCTGTTGTTGAATCTTTAAAGCCCATCTCAATGTTACGGCCACGAATACGATAAATATTGTCATTGCTAGTTGAAGCTGATGGTTCGGTCTTGCTCGACTGACAATGGGATGAGAGAGCGCTGTCTGTTTCAATCAACGGAAAATCCATTGCAGCGTTTATTGGCGCTGGAATAAGGACGCCGTTAGGGTTTGGTAAGGAATAGAGGAGACAGAGTCCAAGTTGTTGAGTGGGAATGAGGACTGTGGATGTAGTAGCTTTATTAGGGGCGAATGGTGGAGCTCCACGTAGACGGGCACGGTCCTGTCGGTGCACGTTCATGTGGCCGCCGAGGGCTTGGGCAGACCGGAACTCCTTCCGGCAAAACGTGCAAGTGTAAGAGCGTGGCGGCCATGTGATGCCCGTTAGGCTGCCTGCCGTGTCCTCCTCAAAGGCTCGGACCTCCCAAGAATCATCGTCATGATCGTCGGAGATTATTTGCTGCTTATTGTTCCACATAATACGCACTGTTTGATGAGCAGTCACTGAGACGAGCTCCAGGGGGAGTCCAGCTGCCGCCATGAAACTAGCAACATTTGGGAGGTAAAGAAATAGAGTATTGATTGAAAAAGAACTGATATATTTAAGGAAATGGAGAGGGATCAGATATGGGGGATGGGCTTAGTGGGGAAGTGGAGACAAAAAAACACAAAGACTGAAGAGTGAAGATATCAACAAAGTTTATTCAAGTACGTAGTTGGATTTTAGTTGTAGAGACAGAGATCAGCAGTATTGTAAGTTGCCCCACCCCTTTGGTTATCTAGTACTGTGTACAAAAACAGACAATTCTTACATCGGCTTCAACGTCGTCCCTTGTCAATGTCAAACTATCTTTTTTCTTCATCCTGTTGAGCAGATAAATACAGGATTAAAGGCAATTTTAGTTCACTAATTTCAGTTATTTTTCATTTTAGTCCCGTAACTTCTTAGGATTTTATTTTAGTCCTCTAATTTCCAAACATGCTCAATCTGATACACATTTGGCTGGAAATTTTCAAAAGCCATCGGAAAATGGCATATGGCCATCACGTGACATTTTTTATTGCGGAATCGTTTTTATTGGCCAAAGTACGCTTTCATGGTGATGAAATGGATTTAAAAAAAAAGAACGACGTGGATTTCTTATTCACATCATCTGATGACATGGAATTAGGGGGAAAACACGGCACCAGCTTGTTTTATAAGTGCAGCTTCTTCTTCAATTTGCCCCAAATTGAATAAGAACCCTAGAAGCCCTGTCATTTGTGCTAGCAATCCACAAAATCAAAGAGCAATGTCGATGGTAACGAGCGTGATGGAATGCAACTGTGGAATGGCAGCCGTGATGCGTACGTCATGGACAAACGAGATTCCGAGAAGGAGGTTTTTTTCAAGCCTTTTGTTTTTGAGTTGGGCATCTCTTACGAATTAATTTGTCATGTTGTGAAGAATGTTGTTTTTTCAGATGTGGAATGGTTGTAATGTAATTATAATTGTTGCAATGTAATATCCCTGTTTGTAATGAAATGAAATATCAATTTTCCTATTTTTAAATTGCCACAAACTGTAATTGAAAATAAAAACAATTCATGAAATTATAGGAAATGGACATAGTCATAAACTGCAATTGCCATAAACTATAATTGTAAAGAAAACAATTCATGAAGTTGTAGGAAATGGACATATATAAACTAATGTCATAAACACCAGAAAATGACATTCAAAAGCCAAAAAAAGTTGTGCTGGTTTACAACAATTAATGTCAAAAAGACCACAAAAATATTGTGATTGTCAATACTATTATTGTCTACCATAAATCTGGCTTCAAAGCTAACTAACAGGACCAAACAAAACACAACTATATATGTTATCGTATTCAACTTGCATTCAATAGTTAACTTTAGAAACTTCTGCCCTCTATCTTTAACTATTAGTTGAGTTATTCCAGAATGTGTTTGTCTACCTCTGAAAGGTGGAGGTACGCGGATTGTGACTCTTGTTTGCAAATTTGACTGTAGGTTGGTCATTTGTAACTGATGAAACATTGATGGCCAGGCCTATACACTGGTGGAGGGGGTGCAGCTTGAGGTTGCATTTGATATTATGTCAAGCATGCTTCAGGTTGCTCATCTTCAGCGTGCACTTGCAAGGGAGGGAGAATATTTGTATGCCGAGTTCCCTATAATAAAAAATAAAAGTCCTTAACACTGAAATTCATATTGTATGTGAGTAAAAGATAGAATTTCATGTGTATGTGCAATTGCAATTGATGCTTCAAACAATGCTTTTGCAGGTTCAGTGGCCTTTCATTTTCTAGCCTAATACATAGTAATAGTACTTCAGCATTGTTATAAATAAATACAAATTTAACATTTGAAATTGCTTACCCTTTTCTTGACAGTTTCATGTTGTCCCTTGCGAGTAAGTCCAACCTCATGCCATTCTTGACTCTGCTATACAAAGTTGAAATTATAATACATGTATATAAATCAGTTAGAAACAAAAAGATGAATAAATACCTGTTGGGCTTCATTTGGGCACTCTTTTATGACACTTGGCTATGTTGTGTCCAGACTCTCCAGAGGTGTTGCAGTGCATTATTTTCAAATTCCTTCTGAGTTTCTACACTTGTAGTGTCTTTCCCTTCTTCTTTTTGAGGGTAGGCTCATCACTCTCTCTTCTTCTAGCTTTTTTGGGTCTGCCTGCACCTCTTCCAAAGTTTTGTGGTAGAGGAGGTATGATGCAGGACTCATACCAGATTCCTTCATGGCTCATTGGTTGGATTGCAGGTCCATACACTTTTTTGTAAGTTTCTACACTGTAACATTCATAGACATAATCAAGAGGATCCTGCTTTTGATGGTAGATAGCACAACAAGCATGTTTGTAGGAATGCTTGACAACTGTCATTTCCTACACACCTCTTTGGATTAGATTTAAATTTTTGCATGTACTTATATTTCAACCAATTTGTCTTCATATTTTTCAGTTCAAAAATTAATGGGCATGAATGGTGAGATTGTAACTGATTGATTTGGAATTCTCCTCATCGCTCATCCTTTACTTTAATTGAATGTAACCTCCATTCACAATCAGCATCCCCACATTCAGCATAGACCCTTCTTTTGTCATTTTTAACGAATTTCAATGTTCTTTTACTCTTGATTGCAAGGAGTTGCAAAACCTGTTTAAATTATTGTTTATTGCTAAACATCCCAATTTCAAATGTTGGGTTATATGTTTCTTTTACATTGACAAAAGGGTGTGAAGGTCCCTCATCCTCCCAATTATCCGAATCCCTTTCTCATCTAAGTCACCATCATTATCCACCACATCCTATTCTTCATCCTCACTAGACTTACTGTTATCTAAATCCCTAGCATTTTCCCCTTCATCACAGTGTCCTTCATTGTCAACCTCAATATGTTCATAATCACTATCTACCAATTCATCCCCCTGAACACCCTCACCACCTGACTACCTTCACCCCCCCCCCCTCATCTTTAGGTATATCCCCCCCCCCCCAAATCAATTGAGGCCCCCAAAAAGTAAAGGCTCACTCCCCCCCCCCCCAACCACTTCAATTTCTGCAGCCCCCCCCTCCCCGCAACTTTAACACAAATAAACATCTGTTTGTTCTTCTTAATTTTCCTCCATTCCCTTTTCAAATCATTGTTATCAACTAAAAATTTAAAGCTTTTATTCACAATTATATAAAATACCCTAGCCTTCCCTAGCCCAAGACTATCATAAAATAAGTTTAAAGTCTCAATGTTGATCCCTAGGTTAAGACATAATTTTATTTAGAGATACTACCCCCCACATACATAGCTTAAGGGACATATCTAACCACACCATTATAATGCAGAGAGAATATAATTGAATGAATCATTGGCCGAGTGTATAATTAAAACAAAAAGAAACAAAAAAACACCAATTACTATATAGTAAAAGGAATCGTGTAGAGGACCACATCCATTAAAAGCATACACAAATACTTAGCACAATACACTAAAGAAACCTAACAAGGGTCGACATAAACAATAAGTAATATAACCCTCGAAAATAAGTAATAGACAAAAAATTCCTAAATTAAAAAAAAAAAACCATTAATATAGTCCCTTGAACTTATAAATAATATACTCACACATCCTTAGAAGA
The DNA here is from genome assembly GCA_034509725.1 of Sesamum angolense. Lineage (NCBI taxonomy): Eukaryota > Viridiplantae > Streptophyta > Magnoliopsida > Lamiales > Pedaliaceae > Sesamum > Sesamum angolense. The sequence continues at coordinate 42,704 of JACGWL010000843.1, forward strand.
ATTTAACAATAATTTTGATAAGAAAATATCTAAAATATCCATACTCATTTTATACTTTTTAAATTTTACATTTTTTTCCCAAATCAATAGTCCAATTTTTTTTTTCTTTCTAAGAAGGATGTGGCTTGGAGAAAAAGACTTGGGCGGAGATGGTGGCCCAACTAAAGAAAGAGCTAAAGCTTCTTAACAATCAAGTGTTGACCTCTTCAAAGGAGTTGAAATAGGCTATTCAGTAGTCAACAGAGAGGACTTACTTGCAATTCCCTCAGATAGAAGACAAAAAAAAAAAAAAAAAAAAGCTTGGAGTTTGCCTGAAAGTTATCTAGCCCTCTATCAGAAGTTCTAGGAGTATCAGGAGGAGCTAGCTTGCAAGACCAACCTCTATTACATATATGGGTTGAGCTAAATTCAATTTGCCCCCCTGTGTTGTGCAAAAAGATAAAAAAAAACTCTTGTGAAAAATTAAATATCAGTTTCACCCCTGTGTTACAAAGAATGAATCACACTGCCCCTGGTCAAAGATAGCTTAATTTTATAGGGGCAATGACTAAAATGCCCCTCTTAGTCAATTTGGTCAATTTATGCCTATTAAAATATATCTATAATATATAAAAATTATTTAAAAAAATTATATAGAAAAATAATCTATAGAATTTTTTTATATAGAACTAAAATATTTATTAAAATATACCTACATAATTGTTTATATTAAATTTTTTATAGAAAAAGTATTTTTTTCTTAGTCCATTAAATATGTTCAATATTAATTTTAGTCCAATAATTAATTCATTTTTTTTATAAATTTATTAAATTTTAAAATTGATGAAATTTAATTTTTTTAGTGGCGAAAAATTTTTGACAAAAAAATGACATGGCATGCTAAGTTGATATTTTTTGGAGGCTTTTAATTTTATGTGGCTTTAGAAAACTATATCACATGTTGGATAAATTATATTATATAAATTATAATAATTTATCAAAATTAAAATTTTTATAATTTATAAAAATAAAATTATTATTAAAAAAAATCAAGCTCCCCCCTCCCCCAAACACCCCCCACCCCCTACCACACCACCCCACCCCATCGGCTTCCCCACCCCACCCCCACCCATCCCACCCCCCTCCCCTTCCCTCCGGTCGCCCAAGTCGTCGCCTTCGCTTCCATGGGTGACCGCGTCGCCCTCGACGGCGAGGGCGACCTCGATGGATGGGCGACGGCGGTTGCCCTGGTTCCGTTGGGCGACCGCCGTCCCCTGGAGGCCAACCCTCCTCCTCAGCGGCGGCGAAGCTCCGCCGCTTCCTTTTTTTTTTTAAATTAATTAATTTAATTATATAATAAAAAATATTATATTAAAATATTAATATAATTATATATAATATATAATGATTTATTAAATTATATATAATATATTATATTATAGAGAGGAGAGGGCAAAATTGTCAAAAAGAATGAAATTTCAGACCCACACTCTCAGTTAACGCGAGTGTATTACACTCTCTGACCTTAGGGGGTTTTTTGATCTTTTTTTCATATCACAGGGGGTGTGCTTGATATTTTATTTTTCTCAGGGGGGTTTTTGAATATTTTCAATATCACAGGGGAGTTCCTTGGATATTTCCCTATATGGGTTCTCCATTTATAGGAGGCAGTTCGAAGTGCAGGTTATCCTCCTCCCAAGAGTGGACGTTTCCTTCTTGAACTGGGAGGTGGATTTAGAGGATGCCCTTGATTTAAATGAAGAAGCCCACAAGCAACCACTAGGAGAATCCCCCTGCGAACTCAAGTGGGTATTCCGCCCATCTTCTTTCTCTTTTTTTGAATATATTTTTATTAATTAACGACATGGTATGAGAGCCACTCTTTGGGGAAGATTGGAACACAGTGATGGAATAGGTGTGAATTGTTCCTCTGTTGCTACCCCTACTATAGTAGAGGCGGATCTTCCTAGTGAGCTCAACAATGAGCCTGGGGAGGAGTTGGCGCTTAGTCCCCTTGGTCAGAATAAGCCCCCTAGGAGAAGAAACCCCCGCCCCTTAGAGTAAAAAATGACCCCTCCCTTTAAGGAGTAATAAAGTTAGACAACACCTCCTCTCTATTTTTAAAATAACTTCTATTTTTTAGTACCCCGTGTTGGGGATGATGGGTAGTCGTTTATGACCTTTTGAGACCAATTTCATTCCCTACTTTCTTTTGTCTTTTTATTTGCTGAATATTTTCTCCCTTTAGCCAGTTTGGAAGGGAGTGAGTATGGATGATTGCTATTGCTTTCTACTTATACCTTGCCTTGTTATAGGTTGGTTGTCCGTGTTTGTCGCTTTGGTTTGACTTAATTTTTTTAGCCAAATATAGAGGGACTCTTGTAAGATTAGGGAGCTCATCATCCTTTCTGTTGTTGGGAAGGTTAGATTGGGGACTTCTTCCCTAGAAACTTTAGTATTGGGGATGGTTATGTTGTCCCCAATTTCCAAGGGCGTTCATTCTATCCCCCCAATTGGTTACATTTCTGTGAATTAAAGTAATTCTTAGTTTTGCCAAAGTCCCCTCTATGAAGTGGGGAATATTCTGGTGGAGTGCTTAATAGGAAAGTAGGGCCCATTCTAAAAAGGTGTCTTCTATGGAATAGGGCTTATTCGGAGAAGTATCTACTATAAGGCAAAGCTTATTTGGAAAGAGTGCCTAAGAGATGGCGGGGCTTATTCAAAGAGGGTATATATTAGAAGGTAAGGATTATTCGGACAGGGTGTTTGCTTGAAGGCAGGGCTTATTCAGAGGGGTGTCTGCTAGGAACTAGGTTTTATTCAGAAAATGAGCTTACTAGGAAATAGAGTTTATTTAGAGAGTGAGCTTGCTAGGAAGTAAGGTCTATTTAGAAAGTGAGCCTACTGGGAAGCATGCTTATTCAAGCATATTACCTCTTAAGGTTGTGAATATTCCAGGGATTGAATGGTTTCGTCTTTTCCTGACTTTTAGCTTATAAGCTCCATGTGTTAAACCTCCTATTATTTTGTAGGATCCTTTCCAGTTAGGGTCTAGCTTCCCTACTAGTTTTAGCGTGTCTACTTGTCGAAGAACTAAGTCTCCTACATAGAAGTCTCATAGCTTGATCTGTTTATTATAAGCATTAACCAATATGCTTTTCTAGGGTTGTACGCAAAGGAAAGCCTCATCCTACACCTCTCCAAGATCTAGGCTTTGTTTAAGGAGATGCGTATTATCATCCTCCGAGTAGTATTCTACTTGGTGTGGGGGCATCCTTCTGCCGAGATAACTGTATCAGTTTTGTATACTAGGGTGAAAGGCTTTCGCTTGTGGAGGTTTTGGGGGGGGTCATGCTATGGGCTCACAGGACACTAGATAACTCCTCAACTAATTTCCTTTTGCACAATCTAGTCTTCTTTTGATCCCTTGTACAAAAATTCTATTAGCAACTTCAAATTGCCCATTGGTCTGAGGATAGGCTATTGAGGTAAATTGTTGTTTGATTGGAATCCCTTTACACCAATCTTGTATTGTTAGACCTTAGGTACTGTTACTCGTTGTAGAATATAATTTCATGGGGGTAGACCAAAGTAGCAGATGATGTTATTTCATATAAACTTAATGACATCCTCCTTGATAATGCAATCGAGGGGTTGGTCTCAACCTACTTCGTTAAGTAATCTATGATAACTAGGAGGGAATTCTGTTGGCCAAATGCCAAAGGGAAGGGTCCAACTATGTCCATCCCCTACTGGGCGAAGGGACACAGATGTAGTAATATGGTCAGAGGCTCCTAGTTAGTGGATGATGATGTTGTACTTACTTCAACTTTGGATCAGTTCGTGAGCATCTTATTTCATAGTGGGCCAAGAGTATCCTACCCGCAGGGTCTTATCTACTAGGACTATGGTCCCTAGGTCAGCACCACAATACTTGTCATGAATGTCTTTAAGCACACAACGTTCCTCTTTTGAGGATAAGCATCTTAGGAGTGGATACATCAAAGAATTTTTATACAAGGTTTCTTCAACAAAGACGAATCATGTAGCCCATTCAAGTTGGGTTGTCTCTCTGTGGTCCATTGAGAGGGCCCCTTCTTAGAGCCATGCAATCATCCTTTGTTGCTAGCGCCGTCCCCCCCCCCCAGTGGAGGTGACATTTACTTCCATGGAGACCCCTGGGCTGTCGAGCCTTTATATCGTGATTTGTCGCATTCAGCAATCTCTCACTGAACTAGATAGTTTACACAGGTAGTTGGCTTTCAAGTTCTCCTCCCAGGGTATTTGTTGAAGCTAGAAGCTCCCAAATTTTGATTTTAACTCCTCAATCCTTTGGAGATATCATAGTATGCTAGCTTCCTTGTCCTCGTACGTAGCTACGAGGTGCCTAGCCCTCGTTTTTATACCATCTCCAGACCTATGACTAGAGCGATATGTTCTTCATTATTCAATACTTTGAAGTCAAATAACATTGCAAATACAAAGTCATCCCCCTTAGGGGAGCTCTTCAGAACTCCCACCTTACTTCCATTGAGAGTGGTCGAGTCATCTACATGTAACAACCACACCCTCCGGCTAGGGGTGGGGGCTATCATATCAGAGACTAAGTCTACTAATACCTGGAGCTTAATGGTTGTTCACGATAAGTAGGATTTATCATACTAACTTAGTTCGATAGACCATTTTACTGGTTCATTTGAGGATTTAGCATACTAGCTGAGGTCTTCGCCTTTCCCAAGTTTTGCTTTAGAGGATGGTTCATTTGTACTCCTATGGGATGATAGAAGAAGTATGGTCTTAGCCTTTTGGCCTTGATAACAAAGTGAAGGTTACCTTTTCGATGTCTAAGTATCAACTTTCTGCCTTGTTCAATACTTTGCTAATGTAATTTATGGGGATTTGGTTACTTCCTCCTCTTGTAGAAAGATATAATTGATTGATTTGGAAGTGGTAGACAGGTACGTATATAGGATGTCGCTTGGTAGAGACTTCACTAGTAGGGGTAAACCTATCAGATACTTAAGATTTTCAAAAGAGACATGGCATTCTGAGCTCTATTCAAATCGCTTAGCTTTTGTCAACACTTTGAAGAAGTGTAGGCTTTTCCCCACTGATCGAGAAATGAAATGGTTGAGTTCGGTTAATTGTCCTATGAGTCATTGTACTTTTTTTATGTTGGATGGAGCTTTCATGTCCAAGATAGCTTTGATTTTGAGTGGGTTGGTTTCAATCCCCTTTTATCCCTGAAGGTGTATTTTGTTGGGTTGGATTTAAGCTTGTACTTCCATAGTACCTCGAAGTTTTCTTCCAAATCCTTAATGTGATCACTGGCTTTGTTACTTTTGATAAGCATATCTTCCACAATACCTCCACATTCCACCCTAGTTGTTGGCGGAAGACGTTGGTACGTGAATCCTTCATTCTTGAGCCCAAAGGACATAGTAACATAGCAGAAGGTTCCTACCGAGGTACTGAAATTGATCCATCTTTTATCTTTGGGAGCTAACATAATTTGGTGGTATCCTTGTGACGCGTCCATCGCTGAGTAGGTTCACCCCAATGTAGAGTCCATGAGTTGTTCGATGCTAGGGAGTAGGTAGAAATCCTTGGGACAAGCTTTATTTAGATCCGAAAAGTCTACACACATCCATTATTTTGTCCCCCATTCTAGGACTAGCACAATGTTAAAGAGCCACTCAAGGAATTGTTTTTCTTGATGTGTCTCACAGTTGAAACTTTGTTTTCCTCTCCTTGTATAATCTTGTCTTTTTCTTGGCCAAAATGTTGCTTCATCTGTTGATGGGCTTCATTGAGGGGTCCATATTCAGATGATCATAATCACTTGAGGACAAATGTCTTTTACGTGTTGGGACCCCCATCCAAAAGTATCTAGAGTACATCACAGACATCATATTAACCTTTATTTTATCTCCGAATCTAGCTATGAGCCTATTCGCATAATCGTGTCCAACTATCCCGAAATTAACTTCACAGTTAGCAATTCTTCCACATGTGGAATTTTTGTGGAAGGTCTCCCTCAAGCTCTTGTTCCTTTCCGCACCAGGTATATTTTTGTTTCAGCCTTTGAGATTTTTCCTACGAGACCTCCAAAGAGACTCGCTTCTGTCCAATTCATATTTCATGTGATACTAACATTCGATCATTGATCACTTCCCCTACTCTATCTTGGATAGGGAACTTAATTTTCATATGAGAGGTAGAGACAACAATCTAAAATATATGAGCATAGGCCTTCTTGAAATAACATTGTAGACCGATGGGACATCCACCACTAGGAACTTCACTATGTGTGTCTGGAGCCTAAGGTTGATCCCCCAGCAAAAGGTGTAAGGTTACCATCCCATAGGGGTGCATTCTTTACCCGAGACCCATAGAGGGAGTGTCCATTGTTTATAAGGGGACATCTCCCAGCTCCGTTTGGTCATAAGCATCTCCAAGAAAATGTTCGTCAAGCTTCCCGAGTCAATAAATTTTAATTGACCTCATAATTGTGCGGGGAGGCCGGGCCCTACTTCTCAGCCAGCGTGAATCGAATGACTGAGACATCCCCCATAATTTCCACTTCTTGAGCCTCAACTGCAAGGCCTCACGAGTCTTGTGGGAGTCTCTTCCCATAGGTTGTTCAATAAACATTCAGATGACCCCATTGCATAGGGGGTCGAAATCTTCGTGGTGGCTCCTTCTGGAGGTCTAAGAGTGCTTATCATGGCCCCTCGAGGCTGGATTTCTCTACAACCTTCGGGGATACATTAAGGCTTCCCAATGAGAATTTTCAAATGGATGCCTACATTCACTCTGACGTAAGAATCATCTGTCGCTCCTATATGGGTTTGCTTTCTTGAACTACCTGCTCATTTATTTCGTAAGGAAGCTCTCTTTTCAGCTGCTAGCATGGTTGGCTCACCTTTACAAATTGATGCTTTAACTCTTAACAAGTCTAAATTATCACAAGCTAGAGTATGTGTTCAAATAAACCTGCTAAAACCCATCATTGAGGAATTTGATTTGCACATTAATGGTGTAACCATAATACAAAAAGTTATTTTTGAATAATTGCCTTAATACTGCTCTGTATGCAAGCATGTGGGACATAAGTGTGACACCCCCTCCGTAATCACATTCAATTACCCTCACAACTCACAATTATCCCAATAAAATAATTGACAAAGTCGATATCTGACAAACACCTCAAGCAAATTACATACTTCATTAGAGTTTTTAGCTATTACAAAATATAAGACACTAACTTAATCACAATTTCATGTTCTTATGTCCATCTATCTAGAGCTCTCGAATTAGCATGGCACCGCTGACCCACCTATACGGCTGACGCTGGCTTATGATCTATCTTCTGAAAAGAAAAATATACGACAAATTTATGAGTTGTCAACTCAGTAAGTATAGCCTTTCAGGCTATATATATACACAAGCAACAAGTCAAGTAAAAGCAATGATACTAATCTAATCAATATTCACCATGCATTATTAGCAGACGTAAGAAATCACATAGCTATAATCAAACATCAAATTAGTTCATAATAGTGGCATTTCAGATTCTTTTAGGCCCTGCTTAACCAAACTGGAGCGCATCACTCAATGAGCTTTGCCGGCTCTCACCATCATCATCGCACATTTTTTTTCTGATCACACAGCTCGTGTGTTCCCATCCTCACCACTGAACCACACAGCACACAGCTCGTGTGTATCCCATTATCTCCACTGATACCACACAGCACACAGCTCGTGTGTATCCCATTATCTCCGTTGATCAATGACAGCACACAGCTCGTCAATGATCATATATCTAAGCTACTGAGTATGTCTCCAGTTAGGTAAGCCATTGTTTCATTTTAATTCAACATCAACATAATTAACTTACTCGTTCAATTCCATGTAATAATATTTTCTCGTCAGTCACTTCCTATTCGATTTCCTTCCACATTCAATTACACAACCACGCAATCACTCAACCAACATTCGTGTAACACGATCACGATTAAGCACATAATAGCAATTCCACAGATATGAAGATAATCTTAATCACCATCAACATCCAATAACGAGTATATATACAATCCATATTTTATTCAATAAATATATATAAAATCCAACATTTAACATAAGATGCTCATACAGGCATATATATATTCTAACAACAACCAACATTCACCACCAAGTATATCTATAAACAATCCAGATATTATATACATATATACATAAATCCAACAAGTAATACGTCAATTCACACACACACACACACACACACACACCACACACACACACACCACACACACACATATATATATATATATATATAAACCAATTAGCTATACTTACCTCACTTTCCCCAATTATTTAAATAGTAGAATGATGTGCACAATCTCGAACGTTGTTCCCGTGTCCTAAGATGAGGTATAAGATGTATTGTCAATGAATCAACAATATTGAAGTTCTTTCAAAAGCACTAGATTATATTCGTACACTTCTCACTAATTCCTGAATATCTCATTCTATAAAATTCGGATCTTTATTCCGTTTTCTTCTACACAAACTAGACTCGAGTATCTTCCTATCAGTATATATCTTAATGTATTAAAAGCAGTCCTTATATTTTTAAAAATTACCCTTACTGCTCCTGAATCTGTAATCTTCACAGTTTGGGCATTGGTCACTAATTAAATCATAACATTATTTATAATCATTAACTTTAAAAACTGTTTTAGTATGATAAAGTGAACATTACTAATATTCACAATTATGTATGATTTGTATTTTTAACCATAAAGGTTAATTTTATAAAAATCTGTCCTTTAATGAAATTACTTTTCCTTAACAGCATCTCTGCCTCATTTTGTAAAATTTCCTCAGACAAACATACAATTGATAAAGATTCAATTTTTACACCAAATATTATCATGAGTCACTAATTGCATTTACAACAAGAATTATAAAATGGATGTGTATATAATTAGTTATTCAAGTTTTAGTACAACCTGGTCCAGTTAGATAGCAACAAATTCAAACCTTATTATTTTAAAATTCTCTGAAAAATCATATACTCTTCCAAAAATTACCAAATTTTCATAATATAACCTAATATGTATCTAGCTTCAATTTACAAAAGAATCATTCGAATTTAACCAGTAAAACTCAACTTACAAGGTTTCAACTACACCCTGTCAGATTATCCGCAGAAACAGAGTAACAGATTGTTTCCTCCGTTTAACCCATTCAAACGACCGATTTGGTTTCTTCTCAAAACTAGGAAGTTTTAGTAATACATATCAAAAATCACAAGAATTGGACCAGTATAACACTCTAAAACCCTGATTTATAGAGACTATTCAAAACAGAGTCTATTCTGATACTTCTCTTTCACTTTAATTGGGTATTTTGTTCCATTTTGACTAACATGCAGCTCCTATACGAATTTAACCATGAAGGATCAGCAAAACTTACCAAATCTTCTATGAAAATTCCCAAGCTTGAAGATGATGAAGAGCAACCCCACTTCCTTCTCTCTTTTCCTCTCTTTCTCTTCCCCTTCTCTTCTTTTCTTTCTCCTCTTCTTCTCTTTTCTTTTCTTTCTTCACTCTCCCATTTGTGTGTGCTTGTTGTTTGTGTGTGTGTGTGTGAGTAGATGCAAGAGGTGAGGTGCTTGGTGGCAACTTGTGTTGCTGCCCCCTACTCCCTCTCTTTTTTTTTTTTTTTCTTTTTTCTTTTTATTCTTTTTTATAATTACCAATACATCCTACCTAATTCTTAATTAATATAATTTGTTCCCAAATATTATACTAATCTCCAATTTACTCCATTCAAATTTTAATATCATCAAAAGTAAATATAGAATTTATGTACTAATTAACTAAATTTCATAAATTTTTACCAATTCATCCCACAATTATGTATTAAAATTTTGTGGATGTTACAATAAGGACCTCTGACTGTTTTTCCAAAGGTAATGCTCCTAAACCCCCACCCCATAATAAGATCATGTCTACGCACCAATAATTTGCAGGAACTGGGATGAAACAAACCCGTGACAAAGGACAAAAGGTGACTGAGTCAGTTGGTCGTCCCGTTGCAAGCCAAAACTTTGAAAGAAGCAAAGCAGAAGTGGAATACTCAAAAGATATCCATACGGAAAAGATAGACAAAGGTCAACAGGTGAATGGCAATCAAGTGGAACAAATTTAGAGCCATGGAAAATAGGGGAATTTAGAGATAGAAAATACAGGAACTACAACAAAATTATCTCCAGATTTTGAAACTGATCAGGGAGCTGCCATACTGGAAAGCACCTCACACACTATCTTGATGGCCCAAGGAGAAAACTACACAAACAACATGGACAGCTTCAACCTTGATGATCCCTTAATGGCAGAATTATTAGACATGGATTAGGAAGCTGAAAAGAACATTGACTCTAGCTCTAAAACAACATTTCACAATGAGAAAGGTAATCTTGGAGGCTTAGACCATGAACTAAGACCCACAAGCAAGTTGAAAGTCATAGGAAAAGCTAAGAGAAAGACTCCAAAAAGTGGTGACAAGGACAGCAAGTCAGCAACGGCAACCGGAACTAGAATCCTATTAAGAGGAGAATGTAGCAACCGAAAATAAAGAAAATAAGCTCCTTTCTGAGATGGATATCATCAAGATTCAAACCACCTGGAAGCTAGTGAAATTGAGGCTTAGGACATCCAAGAAAGTAGTGATAAAGAATGTCAGTCACTCCAATCTTCAACAGATTTCAAAGCTTGGAAGACAGTGACTCACTTTTGGAGCTTGATCCTGAGCTCCAGGTTATACCTAATTCTACAGACTGAACGCCCGACGATTACATGCATGATCAAGGTTTAGATTCTGGAATCCTTCCACAGCCACAGGCACAAGCAGGAGAACAAGAGATCTATCAAAATGTCAATGTTAATTCACTGGAGTCTAACCTTGAGGAACACATTTTGGAAAACTCAGTTATTTCTAATAGGTTAAAGAGAAACAATTCCATAGAAGATAACTCTGTTAAAACAGGGAAAGCTGCAGGCAAAGGAAAAAAAGAACAAAGGTAACAGTGCTACTATGACCTTTCCTAAGAGGCACATAAGGTATGCTTCATCTTCCTCTTCTTTTCTACAATTTTAAATGATCAAAATTATGATTTGGAATGTCAGAGGGATTGGTAAGAGTGATAAACATAAAATTCTCTTTGATATGCTTTTAACTCATAGACCTCATATTTTGGTTTTGTTGGAACCTTTTATTCAAGTTGAAGATGCTTCTTTCATTCACAGGTTTGGCTTTCATTCTGTTTTATCTAATATTTCTAACAAAAAATCTGGTGCCTTGCTCAGTTTGGTTTTGATGTTCAGGTGGTACCGGACTCTAATCAATTCCTTCATGTGAAAATTTGTTTCTACACTTCTTCAAGAGGATATTTTTTGTACTTTTATATATGCTAAATGTTACAGGAATCCAAGAAGAGCCTTATAGGAGGAGCTTAAAAGGTTGTCCCTCACTAAAGTTCCTTGGATTGTTGGAGGAGACTTCAACACCATGCTACACACATCTAAAATCGAAGAGGTACTATCAGCAGCTTGGGCTCTATTGAGGACTTTAATGACATGGTCTTGGATAGTGGATTAACTGATGCAGGATTTGAAGGGAACCCTTCACATGGTCTAACAAAAGGGTATAGAGGCGCTTAGATAGAGTCTTATATTCTCAAGAATGAGCGAAATTATTCAACTCCACCAGGGTTTCACATCTCCCAGAATATTGTCAAATCACCACCAACTGTTAATTACTGCCACTAGAACTGAGGACAAAGTTCCTTGCTCGTTGAGAATTTGGCATATGTGGATTATGCACCCCAACTTTCAAGAAATGGTTAAACAATCATGGGGTGCCTTTATCAGGAATATGGTATGTATAGGTTGCAACATAAGCTAATATAGGCTGAAGCAATGGAATAAGGATATATTTGGCAATATCTTCTCTCTAGTAGACCAAGCCAAGGTTGCTGCCAATGAAGCTGAAAAGCAGTTTGATGAAGCCAATTTGATCAACCTCAATAGACAAAATGTTGCTTTGGTCCATGCTCTTAACCTTGAATCTGAATTTTGGAGGCAGAAAAGCGACTGCAAATGGCTTGAAGCGGGAGAAAGGAACACCAAATTCTTTTATTCCTCGATTAAGAAAAAAATGTTGAAATCCAAAATCTCCAGAGTGATGGATAATCAATAGAAAATAACTTACTCTGCTCAAATTAAGGAATCAACAGTGCAGTTCTTCAGAAGTATCTTATGTGATACCTTTGCCACCTCACTACCTCGTGATTTACCCTTCTAATTTCCCAAAGTCCAACAAGATGTCGTCCTCAATCTATGTCAACCACCCTCTCAAGAAGATATTAAAGAAGTGGTCTTTTTTTATAAAAGACAAGGTGGCTAGGCCTGATGGATTCTTTTCAACATTCTTTCAAGGTTGCTGGAATACTATTGTAGAGGATGTCATTGCAGTTGTCATGGATTTCTTTAGGGCACCCCTATGCCTAAAAGCTTCACTGCAACATCTATCATCCTCATCCCTAAGAATGGCTCTCCCCAATCTTGGTCCGAGTTCAGACCCATCTCCCCTCTATAGTGTTACTAATAAGATCTTGTCTAAAATCTCCCAAGCACTACCTGATCTCATTTCCTCCATCCCAAAGTGGTTTTGTGCTTGGTAGGCTCATTACTGACAATATCCTTCTCGCCCAAAAAATGGCACACAATTTTGACATGAGGCATCTCATATTGAAATTGGATATGTCCAAGGCTTATGATAGGGTCAAGTGGAAATTTCTCTATGCAATTCTTGAGAAAATGGGGTTCCCCGCCAGATTTATTGCTCTCATCAAACATGCTATTGAACACTTTTGGTTTACCATTCTGGTTATTGGAGAACCATCTAGTTTCTTCTAATCCCCACAAGGCCTCAAATAAGGTGACCCTATATCACTTGCATTATTCATCCTTGCCTCAGAGGCTCTATCTAGAGAACTTAACCACATTTTCTCACAGAATCCTGATATGTTCTATCAAACGGGCTGTAAAACTAGAGTGAGTCACCTAGCCTATGCGTATGACATCAATATTTTCACCAGATGTGAGGAACAATCTCTGACCAAATTGATGCAATTCCTAGATCTCTATGAGAATCAATCTGGAGAAAAGATTAACACTCCAAGAGATTCTTTACCCTTAGTAGGAAGTCCAACCACATTGCCCACAGAATCAAATCCATTACGAGCTTCAACCTCAAGTGTCTTCCTATCACATACCTCGGAGCTCCACTGCATAAGGGTTACAAGAAGAAAATTCTATTTGAACCTCTTATTGATAAAATCAAAAATAGGATCAATAGATGGGAGCATAGACACCTTTCACAAGGGAGTAGGCTTCAACTCATCAAAAGTGTTTTGTCTTCCATGCCTATCTATCTTCTTCAAGTATTGAGTCTCCAGCTAGTACCCTACAGAAAATAGAACAACCTTTTGTCAAATTCTTTTGGGGATGCACTACTGACCACAAGAAAATCCATTGGATTAAATGGGCATACATCTGTTATCCTTGTGAAGTGGGGGATTGGGTATCAGAAACATCAGGGATACTATCATAGCCTTCTCCCATAAACTCTGGTGGTGGTTAAGACAAAACAATTCTTTATGGGCTAGCTTTACTATCAGCAAGTATTGCAGAAAGTCCACACCTGCCTTTACTAAATATAATAGAAGGACTCTAACATTTGGAGAAGAATCTGTAACATCAAATATGTCTCTCAGGAAAATACTTTTTGAGCCTTGGAGTTGGCAATGTCTCTTTCTGGTATGATTGTTGGCTCCCTGCAGACACCCTCTATTCCCTCTCACACCCCAACAAAGTCTCTAATACCCTAGTCAAAAGCTTCTGGACCAACCACTCATGGGATATTGACAAACTGAAAGAAGTTGTCCCTCATCATATCATGGAGCTTATTTTGAAGATCCCCATCAATCCGCAGCGTCAAGATGTCATGCACTGAAAACTATCTCCCCACGGTTTCTTTTCTACAAAATCAGTTTGGGAGATTACTGGATATCACAAACCTTCTCTAGCCATCTTCAAAAATTTGTGGTCGCCCCTCATCAGGCCTAGCATTTCAATCTTCATTTGGAAAGTCCTCCATAAATGGATATCGGTTGACATCATACTCAAACAAAAAGCATTCTTCTGGCCTCTAGATGTGTTTGTTGTTAAAGGGATGAGGAAACTATCACTCACATTTTTCTTCATAACAAGGTTTCTCTTGCAGTCTGTAGCTGCTTTGCTTCCAAGTTTCAACTCAATATCCAGTTACGATACTTTTTTCATGATCCTTCAAGCCTAAAAAAACAACATTTCTAATCAGCCACACATTAGAGATGTTCTCCCTCTGCTGATCATGTGAAACACTTGGATTTGCAGGAATGCTGCCATATTTGAAGGAGCTCCCTCCAAAGCGAATCGCATTATCTCACAAACCCTTAATTGCCTTCATCTTCTGGGTAAAACCAATCTCATGAGAGCTATTCATTGGAAAAGGGACAGACTTATTGCATCTCTCCTTAAAATTCCTCTCCCCTCGCACAAGATATCATCCAGAATCTCTATTGTTAAGTGGATTAAACCAGATAGGGGATGTTCAAATTGAACACGGATGGTGCATCAAAAGGAAATCCAGGTGTTGTAGGGGCAGGTGGTATCATCAGAAATCATCTTGATCAAATTGTCCTTGCATTTCAGGAATATCTTGGCCTCACCTCTGACACAGCAGCAGAGTTGAAAGCTATGTATAGAGGTGTTAAATTGTCCATTGGTAGCAACATTAGAAAAATCTGGGTGGAAATAGATACCAACATTGCCCTCAAACTCATTTCATCTCCCTCCCAAAGGCCTTGGCACCTTCAAAATTTGCTGCAACAAATTAAAAATCTTCTATCCCAGGCCGAGTTCAAGATATCACACATCTTTAGATAGGGTAACCTAGTGGCCGGTTATTTTGCTAACCAAGCATATTTTCAATCAACATCTCACCATCCTATTCCCTGATAACATCACAGGTATTCCTAAAGGTTTGATTAGACTTGACGCTTGCTCCTTCCCTGCTATTAGAATCAGAAGTATTAGTACCTCTAATTTCAGTTAATCCATGAAATCAGGAGTACTTCATTACTGACTGGTTTTTTGTTGATACTTGTTGTCCTATCTGAGCTTTTCTGTGTTGATTATGTGATTTTACCTGCTTTGTTGTTACTTATTTTATATGGGTGATGTGGTGGGGAATGTTTTCCTATATTTTGTCTGGATACCTTCTGGTTTTGCTATTTCATATTGTGCTAGTGTTGTTGTAGCCAGCAGTTATTTTGCAGGTTTTATGAACCTCTTTTACAGGTGTTGTGTGATTCACGATGTGGTGGGATACCAAGAACTTTTTGACTCACCACAAATTTTATGTTACACATATTGTGCGTTTTGCTATAAGGGAGTTGTATCCTTGTTTACGCTTTTGACTATATTGTAATGGAGTAGTACTCCTTGTTTTTGACTTTTCTATATATATAATATATATATATATATAGATATAATATATATATATAGATATATAGATATATATATATACTACAAGAAAATAGGCATTTTACCACAATTTTTTTGGTTCATTGAAAATATTGTAGTTAAAGAAAATCTTTTGCTATAATTTTCCTATTGTGGTAAAAAGTTATTGATTTTTTTATACAAATATTACACATATATAATTTGTAGTATAAACCTATTTTATTGCTACAATTTAGTTGTGTAGTATATAATTAAATATAATTGCCACAAACTTTTTTTAATGTTGTAGAAAAAATTGATATATTGCCACATAATTTTCTAATATAAAGCAAAAAGAAGTTGGACAAAAATTTTGATGGAAAAATCTAATTAGAGTAAAACAAAATAAATAAAAATTAGTCAAAATAAAATAAAATTAATATCCTAACTAATGAATAACTTTTATAGAATTGAAATTTTAATGAAAGGATATATGAGATTATTTAGGAAAAAGAATCCATTAAATAAGATGTGGGTTCTCCTTATTTCTAATAATTTCAAAAAATAAAAAATTAATGAGAAAGAAAAGAAAAATAAAGAATAGATAAAGAAAATAAGTTCAAAAAGAAAAGAAAAACTTATAATAAAAAATATATAAGAACAATAAAACAAAAAAAAATATAAAGAAAAAAAAAGGAAGATGAAAGAAAAGGAAAAATAGGGGCGGCGGCGGGAAGTTAAAAGAAATAGAGAGAGAGAGAAGGAAGAAAGAAAGAAAGAAAAAAAGAGAGAAAGAAAGAGAAAAGAAAGAGAGAAAAAAAGAGAGGAGAGAAGAGAAAACGAAGCCAACGCTAGAAACAATCGGCAATACAATTTTTCTCAACTGGTAAAGTTATTGTCGTCTTTTTCTTGGCGCTATCAAGGTACAATTTTTCTCTCTTTTTCTTGGAAGGGTTTCCAATTATTCTTGTTGGCTTAATTTTGCATTTGCATGTAATTTTTAGGCATTTTTCTAAAAATAAACAGTTTGTATTTTGTTTCTAACTGTCATGTTCTTAGATGTAAATATATTAGTGTTCCGTATATGGTCTAAATAAATCCCTTAAAAGCAGGGTGCCGCAATGTAGAAGGGGGGATCATTTTGTTCTTTTATATTTCTAGTATCCATTTGAATTTTGTTTAAGGTCTTAGATTTTAAACCCACTATGCTTGGAAATATGCTGAAATATTCTCGAAGGATGGGGTTTTACCATCCATACTATTCCTTTTGTTATATTGTCAATTTTCAGCATTGAGTTCTTGATGTAGAAGTGTAGTACAACTATGATTTAAAAATCAGAAATGTTATGTAAACATACATAAATTTGAGACCAGGAAATATTAAATTAAATTTTTCAGAGATGGACATCTTAGCCTTCTTGTATTAGAGGGCCAGTGGTAACCTGAGTGTGCTTGAAACATTTACACTTGTTTGAGTTCTCTAGTCATGCATGTATTTTACTACATTTGCCAGATTTAGTGATGGAAGTACGTGTAACGGTGTTTGGAGAACTCTGAAGTACAATATTTTAGCCTTGCCACATTTATTTGATGATATCTGCTTCATGAAGATAATTATCTTGTTCTTGTGTTGAAAACTTTCCTTGTAACACCTTTTTCCCCAGTAAAACTGAGTCCTAATCTTATCTCCACAATAAGATATTGTACTCTTAATATTTTGTATCCTGCCATATAGTTTGATTGTTTCTTGTTTGCTTGTTTGATTGGTTGCTACCCTTACTTATCCTAAGAAGGGAAAAAGAAAATATTTTTCATTTATGTCTACATTGTTTTGCTGCTGTACATGTCCACTTTTCTTATCTGATAGCAAAGCGATTCAAGGAATTTGATGAAGACACCCAATGAAGTCAAATATGTTTTGTTAAACAGAGTTATTTTTCTTACTATTGCATGATAAGTTTCATTATTATTGTATTAGGATAGAGTGTTTAATTGCCTGCATACTTATGAAATAACTTCATAAATATAAAAAAGAAATTATACAACTTACATTTATTTTTTTCTCTAGGTAATTATCAAATACTTTTTCAACAGAATACATATCAGGGCTAGCTAATTTTCTTGAGTTTGATTTCACAGGCAAGCTAGCGGGCTCTAGTATATATTGTCCATGTACAAAATGCAAAAATTGCTTCACAAAAAGCAGAGAGGATGTAATAGAGCATTGTATTCTCTATGGTTTTGAGAAAAATTATAAGAATTGGAGATATCATGGGAAAGCACATGTGTCATTGTATAATGATTATACCAATTAGCATATGCCTTTTGAAAACAGAAATGATGTAATAGATATGTTGCATGAAGCAACAAATGTTCCAAATACAAACATGGATGTAAACTCAAGAAATAAAATGAATGAAGAAACCAAAAAGTTCTTCAAGTTGTTGCAAGATGCAGAGACTGAGTTAATTCCTGGATGTGCTGAACAAACGAACCTCTCTTTTGTTGTTCGCATGTTGCAATTGAAGGCACTTTGTGGATGGACAAATAAATCAATTGACTTGTTGCTTGAACCTTTGAGAGACTCCTTCCTTGATAACGTAAACTTAACAGCAAATTATTATGAAGCCCAAAAGATAACTAATGATTTAGGCTTCACATATGAGACAATTGATGCATGTCCGAAAAGTTGTATGCTGTCTAGAGGAAAAGATAATGGCCTTGATAAATGTGAAATATGCAATGTTTCTAGATACAGGAATACTGAGAAAAAAAAATTGTTGCAAAGCGGATGCGGTACTTTCCTCTCAAGCCAAGGTTGCAAAAGTTATTCATGTCTTCAAAAACTGCTACCCTTATGAGATGGCATGGAGATGAACGAATAAATGATGGAAATTTAGACACCCAGCTGATGCTCTTGCATGGAAAGACTTTGATTTGAAACATCCATCATTTGCTAGTGATCCTCATAATATCATAATGGGATTGGCAGCTGATGGGTTTAATTCCTTTAGAACATTGAGTGTTACACACAGTACTTGGCCAGTTATAATCATTCTTACAACTTACCTCCTTGGTTGTGCATGAAACAACCAAATTTTATATTGTTCACTCTCATTGATGGTCTGAAATCACCTGGCAACAAAAATGATGTTGGAGTAATTGAATGAGTTGTGGAATGGTGTGATGACTTATGATGTATCAAGTACTCAAATGTTCAATATGCGTGCAACATTATTATGGACGATTAGTGATTTTCCTGGATATGCAATGTTATCTGGTTGGGGTACGAAAGGTGTTTATGCTTGTCCTAGTTGGTAAAAACACTCGATCTAAGTGGCTAGACAATGGTCACAAGTATTGTTATACCTGTCATCGTCGTTTCTTACCTCGAGGTCATAAACTCTGCAGGGATAAAATATTATTTGATGGGACTATAGAAATGGAAATAAAGAAAGCATCAACGACAATCACAGACATAATTTCTGAATTGGATAATGTCGCCACTGAATATAAGAATGACAGATCTTAGAAAACGAAAAAGAGCAGAATATGAAAATCAAAGTGAAGAACATATTTGGAAGAAGAACAGTATGTTCTTTGGACTTCCATATTGGTCTGACAACTTGATAAGGCATAATTTGGATGTCATGCATATTGAAAAAAATGTATGTGAACATAATTTGATAAGGCATAATTTGGACAATAATGGACGTAAAGAAGAAAACTAAAGATAATCTAAAAGCTCATCATGATCTCTAGAAGAGCAATATTAGGTTGTTATTACACCCAATTGAAAAAGGTTCTGCAAAATATTGTTTGCCTCCTGCACCTTTTACATTAGGAAAGCGGATAAAGAGACATTCTGCAAGGTTTTGGAAAATGTCAAAGCACCAGACGGGTATGCATCAAATATATCGCGTCATACAAATGTTAAGGAGCAAACTATAGGACGTCTGAAGAGTCATGACAATCATGTTCTTATACAACAGTTGCTACCTTTAGCTGTGCGAAGATCATTGCCTAAGAATATGGTTGATACACTAATCAAATTGGGTAATTTCTTCAGAAAACTTTGCTCTAAGATACATGATAAGTATGATTTGAAAAAACTTCAAGACCGCATAATGCTGACACTTTGTCACTTAGAGAAGATATTTCCTCCATCGTTCTTGGACATAATGGAACATCTTCCAGTTCATTTGGTTGATGAAGCATTGAAAGGGGGGCCAATACAGTTTTGGATGGATGTATCTTATTGAAAGGTAAAATCTCATCTTTCGTACTAAAAAACTGTTAATAATAACTTCTTTCCATCTTCTCATTATTTATTGTTCATGTTAGGCATTTATTGACCCTGAAAAGGTATGTGCATAATCGAGCTTGTCCGGAGGGTTCTATTGCTCAAGGATATTTAATGGATGAGTGCATGAATTTTTGCTCAAGATATCTCAGTGATGTTGAAACAAAGAGAATCGTACACCAAGAAACTATGATGGTGATGAGACTATGGATTGGGGAACGGAGAGAGATTTTTCATAGACAGTTGCACATTACTTCCAGTACATCGATATATATTATCTAATACTGATGTAGTTGAGCCATTTCATAATATGTATATTGCTTAAATTGAAAGAGAACGACCTCGGGCAAGACTTTGGGAAATTGATCACAGTCATACTACAGGCTAACACTACCCTTCCACCTGAGGCCAAAAGTATGGTTTTGCGTCAGTTAAATGATATGTGGAGAGATTGGAAACGCCGACTGAAGGCATATCATTTTACACCTTATTCTGGCGATGTTGATCATGACTTTTCAGAGCTTCCAAATGAGCAAGTAGAATTAGATCAATGGTTGATTCTTGTACAATATTGGAAGCATGATGAAGTGCAGGTTAATAATTTCGAATATACTTTTTTTTAAAATAAAATCTCTTTTAGATTGTACATATAAATAAATTCTATTTTTCTAGAAACAAGCAGTGCAAAATATAGAGAGAGAGCTAAAAAGAAGTATTCTCATCGTACTGGGAAGACCCCGTTTCCACTCTTAAAGGCAAAGGTATAATTTTTTTTTATGCCTCCTTATGTTATACACTGTTGGAGAATCAATTTGCATTAATATTATTTTTAATTTTAATTTTTTTTTCAATGCAACAGGAAGGAAGAGATACTACGCAATTAGATATGTTCATTGAATCTCAATCTTGTGGGAACGGGATTGAAGCTGACGAAGCAACTGCAAATTTAATTGTCAGTGTTGTTTGACTTTCTTTTTTTATGAAAACTTATGAAGTTGTTGTTTTAACTTTATTACTTCTACTATAGCAAGAGTTTAGAGAAGGATTATCGAAATGGCCCGAATCTGAGCAAACTAAAGAGTTCAAAGAGGGCTTGTTCGTGAATGATTTGGGTGAAGATCCACATGGTCGTGTCAGGTGTATGGGTCGAGGAATTACTCATCATAAGTTGTGTGAGATTTCTTCCAACAATGCTCCAACTCCTCAAATGGTTGAGCAACTTGAGGAATTAAAACAACTTAAATATGACTTGATATGCGAGAAAAAGGAGATTGAACTTATGAGATTGGGGTTAGATAACCAAAAGGAGGATTTTTTCAAGGAAAAAGAAAAAGTAGTTGATTAGGTAAGAAGAGAATTCAGGGAGGAGCTAGACAATATGAAGCTAAGTATGGATTTTTTTATGTCTTCTGTAGATCCTTCCACAATACAAACAACTTTATCTCATGGAAGCAAGCATGGGCAGAAGGTATATGTCTTATATATGTGTAATATTACTTACCACTATATATATATTGTTCATATTGCATTAAGGGGAATACTTTTTTAGTTGTATTTTACTTATTTCTAAGTTGAAAATAGACTTATTGGTATGCTCGAACCACAACCAAGCACTAAGGAGAGTGCTCCACCTCAACCAAAATCACGCAAGTCTCTCAATTTTCCAATGCCACCCGAGCAGGTTTGAAATTTTATTTCTAAATTAGTTAGTTGCTTCATCTTTTAGTGTTCTAGTAAGTGTGACAATCCCCTTTGTGTAAGTTGATGGCTTGGTAATTATTTGTTAAATTCATCATTATCTCGACATATTTGCTATTATTGGTTCGTTGTTGGTTATGTATTTGTCAAATTGATTATTATGAAAACATATCTATTATGGTTGGTTTATTGGTTGGAATTATTATTTGTTAAAATGAATATTGTCTCTATATATTATATATATATATATATATATATATATTGTTGGTTGGGTTGATATGATTTGTCAACTAATGATGAATTGGTAATGTAGGTTGTTGCTATTAATGTTGATAATAGAAGGAATGATAATGCATAGTATTGTAGTCCAATCCAGGTTCGTTAATATATATACATATATATATGCAGGATAATTTTATTCACCAACATATATTGTATAGGTGGGAAAGTTATTTTAATTGATGATCATGTTGTGGTTTGTAGGTTGGAAGCAATGTGATTTTGTTTTGTTTTGGAATATCACAAAAATTGTGGTTGAAGGCACGTTACTGAGTATTGATCCGAATGAAAAAATTGATGAAGTTGCTTTAGGATATGAATTTGTTAAGGTTGTCAATGGAAGGCAATTAAACCAGATTATCTTCTACTAAGAACTCATAGAAGTGTAAACACTGTTCAAGATGCTGTTGGAAAAAGCATCGCATGGGAGTATATTGACGTGAGAATCATATAATATTTTGTTCTTCTGTTTAATCTTTAATTCTTAACTTTTTGTGAAATGATTTTGTGAATACTAATTCATATTTTGATGATTATTTAGGTTGTGGAGAAGTAAAATGGTTAGCTAGATTCTTCAAGTGGTTTGATGATGTTGATGATCATGCACATTCTCTTTTCGCTATAGTTCCATTTATTTTTATATACTTTTTGAAAGACCTAGCTGGGATGTTAGTAGTTTGTTTGACTTTACTGGTATACATGTAAGTGGATTGAAAATGACATTTTTGTTTATTTGATGTTATTGAAAGGAGACTGTTTATCTTCATTTTGTTTGGTAAATTGAACATGAATGAATTGACGGTTCTTTGAATATGTTTAATATATGTTACAAGTTTGTTGATTTTAGTTGGAAAATTATAAAATTTACTATGTAAATGACTGGATAGGTTTATATAAAGAATTTAAAATAGTGACGAGACTATATAATTTTTTATTCGGGTAGATTTGGAACAATATTCCATAGAAGTTTATATAAAGATAAAATGTAATTAATATTATATAAAATTTACTAATTCACGAATTTTAGGGTGGAAAAAATAAATATATAAAAAATTTTATTGCTAGTAAATTGTAGCAAATAATAACTTTTAAAAGATAAATATAAAAGTATAATTTTTAGTTTTTTCCCTACGTAAAACAACCGTAGCATTAAATTAATTTATTGCACTTACTACTTGTAGGAAATAATTTAAACATTTACCACGTCTTTAAGAGTATAGTTTATATTAAGTATTTACTACATTTTTACAATTGTAGGAAAATATAGTATTGTATTTAACTATCTTTTTTCCATGCTATAAATATGTAGTGAATAATAAACTTTTTGTAGCGAAAGTTATTTGCTACAACTAAATATGTGTAGCTAAGTTTTTACCACGACTGCATTACCCACAATATAAAAAGTGTAGCTCAAGTGTAGTATAAACCTTTTTACCACAATTAATCTAGTATTTGCTATATATTTTAATTGTAGCAAAACGTCAATTTTTTAGTAGTCTGCAACTATTTTAGAGTATTTTAATATAGAAGGATTGGGAACTCAAAAAAGCTCCCCCCACTTCTAGGCGGGTTTTTTAAAAAAAAAAAAAAAAAAGGTGAATACGCAGATATTTTCCTGTCTCACGAGTCGTGGAGGCGAAAGTTTGCACTATGATTCGGTTGATAGGAAAGGTATAACGCCAAGTAATGTAATTACATGCTTTTCATCCACAATAATGTAGTGAGGAAGCTAATTTGATCGGTACATGGTCTCACAAGTCGTGGCATGTTTGGAATGAAATAAAAATGCACTATTATTGTGAATGAAGAGAATATGCTTCTATTTCCTTGTCTCAAGAGTTGTGGGAGTCGATAGTTTGCGCTATGGTTTTATTGATGGGGATCGAGTCTAACACCAAGTAATGTGGTTCGCTTGGAGTCCTTGGAATCATCTGAAAAGTGAGGCAAAATATCTGAGGATCTCATAGGGTGCGAATGGTATTGAATACTTCCATAAGGTTATTTTATGTAAATCATAAAAGCTGGACATGGAGAATTTTGTTTGTGGACCTCAAGCCCACTAGGAAAAAGGTTTTTCGTGAAACCCCATTTGAGAGTGATGGATTTTTGTAGAAATAGTGGGAGGATTAATGACTGAAGTCCAAGTCCTTAACTTGAACATAATATTATGATAATATGATAATTTGATAATTTTTCTGTTTATTGTAGATGTCTGAGAATCCATTTAACTCTATTCTTGAGGCTAATAAATTTGATGGAACAAATTATTCGAATTGGTTGAGAAATCTGAGGATAGTCCTCAATTTCGAGAACCAGACTTATGTTCTGGATAAGTCTCTACCTCGGACTTTGTCAGAAGGATTACAGCATGAAGAACTTTTGATGTTGAAAAAGTTTACTCAGTGGCATGAGGACAACCAGAAAAAACGCAGTATCATACTAAGCTCGATAAGTAATGAGATCTAGAAATAGTACGAGAGATACGAAGACATTTGGTTGATAATGCACCGTATGAAAGAGCTTTATGCGGTACCGGACCGGTATATTATTGATAGAGGAGAAATAAACCCGTCACAAAAGGAAAGATCTCTCCTGAAAGAAAAGAAAGACATCTCCATAAAAGGAAGGATTGAAGTCAAACCTGCCGAATTATTGCTTATCATCAAATTACAAAAAAATCTTCAGCTAACTATTCTTAGCCTTGTAACGAGGGTAGGTGAAGGACAAAAGAGTATTTTACTTTTACCTACCCTAAATAGCGTAAATTTTAGCTAGTATAAATACCCCCTCATTTGATAGAGGGAGAGGATTTTTGCTGATTGAATTCTTGTAAGCTTCCTAGTGCAAGCGTGTTGAATTACGCCCCTATAATAAAAATTTAGTTGACTTCGCTTTTTTGCGACATCAATTATATATGATGTGATGAATGCATTCTTCAGCATGAGAATGATTGAGAGATCATCCATATGAGAGCATGGAGTGATGATGTTATCCCTAGTATAGAAGCTCAAAAACCTCTAGGCTGATTTCGAGAAGGGAAAACGTATATTAATGTGGTCCTGCAATCACTACCTCGCTCCTTTGTCAATTTATTATCAACTAAACATGAATGGGGTAGAGAAAAATCTTCTTGAGTTGATTAATATGTTGGTCCAGTACGAGGCAACGACCTCTAAAGCAAAGGGCAAGGTTGCCGGATGAGAGAAGAGGAAGAAGGATGAGACGTCTTCTACTACTGCTAGTATTTTGAGCGCTCCTGTTACACCACTAGGCGGGGGTAAAGAAAAGAGGAAAATGGTTCGCCAGTCAAGAATTTTGAATGATGTTTGCATCTATTGCTGAGAGAAGGGCTACTAGAAGAGGGAGTGTCCTAAGCCCCTCTACAATGAACGTAAAATCTTTAGTTGAATATTAATATAATCATCATTCTACTCTTGGTATTGGATACCAATGAATTCATAAATCTGCGAATGGTTTGCAGTAGATGATAAGGATTAGGAAAGCTGAACAAGAAGGTCCTAAGGCTTAGCGATAGCGGGGCTATTGCTACAAAGTTTAAGGATTTAGTTAGGCTTAGTGATGATCATGTTAGGATAGTGTTTATGTAACCTAGCATGATTGAAACTGTATTTTCAATTATTGTTGGACAATTTTGATTACATATTTTGATCAATAAAGTCTTTTATTTGACATTAAACTGGATTCAAGTCTGCTAGGTTAACATTAACTTTTATTATCTCATTATGCATAACTCAAATAAATAATAAAATGATTATCAAGAACGAAACTTACAATTCTGGTAGGTTAATCTTTTCTAGTTGAGGATGAGAAAGAGTGATGGATTCAAATATTACCAGAAATAGATGATTTGGATCCATTAGCTTTCAAAACATTACCAAGAAAGAGAAAAACCACAAAAGCTCTTTTGTGGGACAAAATGAGTTTACCAGTTACATGTTGGATTGGATCCAATTTGATATCTGTAGGTCATCTAAATACATAAGATTAGTGTGGGGTTCACAAGTTTGAACTTGTTTGATGAGGCTAAAAAAATTAGACTCGGAGTGGTGAACCAAACTAATTACCTTTCGATGGATCAAGAAGGTGTGTACTTAGTGGGATTTTTTCAATATTGAAAAATGAGAAAGTGATTCTCACTCGGTGATGTTCTTCCTAAAAGGACCACAGTTGACTGGTCTCTAATAAGAAAGAAATCAAACTAAGTTGGACTTCGTTTGAGGTGTTTCATTGAAAATAATTAGCCCTTATCGTATGATGAAACTCTTGTCCTACAAAGTACTTGAGTTAATAGGATGGTCCATACATGTCAAGGAAATAGTGGGAGTGGGTTTTTATACAACTTCTCAAAAGTATCATTTGTAATTAAATATTATCTCTAACTAACCACATTTCAATCTTTATTTGTTCGTGGAATTAGATTCTAATCCAATAGGACAGAAATGGGAGTGATGTGGGACATCATCTAGAATCAACGGGTTTGGAGCTTAAGGATTCACTACGAAATTCAAACTAGGTTTTAGATTTCACAAAATTGGAATATTCGATTTATCAAAAAATCATAATATGTGTGATTTGATAAAATGAGCCCAAGGTCAGTGGAGGGTGTGTGAGTTCCAATGTGGTTGGTGTGTAAATGTCTTACTCATTTCAACTGAGGTTAAGATATTTGTAAAACACTAAGATACTAATATAAAACTGTTCACGAATTTCTCCTAAAAGGAATTGGATTCCTACATTAGGGATGTGTTGTTCAAGGATCAATTTTAGGAGATTGATGAGAAAGCTCAAGTTGTTCGAGATTCAGTCATGATTGACTGATGAGAAAGTTTAAGTTGTTCAAGACTCAATTGCATCTAACAAATGAGAAAGTTCAGATATCTTAGACATCCCCTACTTATTGTCGGAGATAGCACAAAAGTGTTGGTTTGGTGTGTTGGACCTGATGTTGTGTATGCTTTAGGCGTGACACAATGTATATTAACAATACATCGTATAGTAGTAGATAGTTGTCAAGAGCAGTCTTCAATACATGAATAAGGATAAAAGAAAGTATTTTTTATACACGTTTTGTGGAGAGTTGATTCTAGAAAACTAAAGCGATACTAGATTTCAGACTCATGTGAATAATGGATAAGTAATCAAAGTATAATCACATTCGAACTTGATAGTAGACATGGTAGCTTGAAAAGATTTCAAGCAGGCTCCCTATCTCAAAAGGCCGAATGTGGGACAAGTGAAACAAGTTGGTCTTGAAATGTGGTTTGGATCGAAAAATTGCATTCATTATATGGATGTGGTGCCTAGCACGGCCAAGCCAGTTGTGGTGCCTTAGATAATAATTCTTAGATAACAACCATCTGCAGGCAGTGATGGTGAAGGAAATACACGATTAAACCATGTATATCCAGTAGAAAATAAAATAGACCTACGAAACCGAACAAGTATCGTAAATTGCTCATGCTCAGAAGGTTTTAAGTGACATGGGTAATTGGCTTAATGGTCAAGTGGAAGATTTGGAATAGGTGACCAAAAGCCAATTGGATTGGTTGTTTGTCATTAGCCAATCTTTATCAACTAATATCAAATTGATTAATACGGTAAGAATTCATCAAGTTGGTAGTATGTTTCATTGTACTTACTACTAATATTAGACGGGGTTTTAATATAACAACAAAATATCGACAAACCAAAAAGGTTAAACCCATGGAGTTAAGTTGTGCATTAGGTTGATAGCTATGAAACCAACTCCTGATCATCGGTCTGAAATGTTCCAAGTAGAGAACCTCGGGATGGGGTATCGAGCATTCTATAGAGACTTGCACTAAGTACTGCAGTCGTGTTTCATTGGCCGGAGAAGTATGTCGTTAGTGTAGTTTTAGTGGGTTAGTTGATAAGGTAATCAACTAACTGATCTGACTCACGAGAATCGTCATGTGGAAGCCTCTTAAGGCTTGATCAGTATTACTGGGATTCCTGGTTTTGATAGTACAAGATTAGTTCTTGAGCTTTAGGAATCATAGCAGTCGCGTGCAAACAAAGACTGTGTTTTGGATATGGTGAGCAGTGGTCATATCGTGAGGTATGATCATCATAAAGCCTTATCTAGTACAGTCGGAGTATGTAGCAAGGATGGTGGATTTCAAGACAGGATTTATCCCTTGTTAGTATATGACAAAGAGTTCTCCTATGTGCTTCTAGATGGTTTAAACTCTATGTAACACCCTCCCCCCCCTGTAATCATATTCAATTACCTTCACAACTCATACTTATCCCAATATGATAATTGACAAAGTCAACATTCGACGAATACCTCAAGTGAATTTCATACTTCATTAGAATTTTTAGCTATTACAAAATATAAGAAACCAACTCAACCACAATGTAATATTCTTGTATCTATATATTTAGAGCTCCCGAATCAGAATAGCACCGCTGACCCACCTATACGGCTGACACAGGCTTATGATCTATCTCCTGAAAAGAAATATATGACAAACTTATGAGTTGTCAAGTCAGTAAGTATAGTCTTTCGGTATATATATATATATATATATATATATATATATATATATATATACACAAGCAACAAGCCAAGTATAAAGCAATGATACCAACCTAATCAATATTCACCATGCATTATTAGCAGACATAAGAAATCACATAGCCACAATCAGACATAAAAAACAAAACATAATAGTGGCATTTTAGTCTGTTTTATTAGGGCCCTGCTTAATCTAACTGGAGCGCATCACTCAATGAGCTTTGCCGGCTCCCACCACTAATACCACACAGCACACAGCTCGTGTGTATCCCATCATCACCACTGATACCACACAGCACACAGCTCGTGTGTATCCCATCATCTCTATTTATCAATGACAGCACAACTCATCATTGATCATAACATCTAAGCCATTGAGTATGTCCCCAATTAGGTAAGCCATCGTTTTATTTTAATTCAACATCACCCTCATTAACGTCCTGACTCAATTTCATGTAATGATTAGTCTCTCATCAAACACTTTCTATTCAATTTCCATCCACAATCAATTCCACCACCACGCAATCATTCACCCGACATCCATGTAGCACAATCATCATTAAACACATAATAACAATTCCACATATATAAAGATAATCTTAATCACAATCAACATGCACGATCGAGTATATAAACCATCCATATTTTATATCCATATAAATTTATGTATAAATCCAACATTCAACTTATGATACTCATATAAGCATATATATATATAGATTCTAACAACACCGAACATCCACAATCAAGTATATTTATAAACAATCCATATATTATATCCTATATACATAAATCTAACACGCAATACTTATATTCATATACATATATATACAAACCAATTAGCTATACTTACCTCTCTAATGCCATAAATCGTTGCTAGACGACCACCTTTAGTAACAGGTCATTTTCGATTGTGGGATAGTCGAAAATAATTAATTAATTTAGATTTAATTAATTGTGTTGATCATACACGCCCAAATCTAGCTGAGGGTGAACCTAAAGGGTCGCACACAAATTACTATGGAAGTGATGGAATTAATTTGGAATTAATTTCGAAAGAAAAATAGATTAATTTAATTGAATTAAATTAATTCAAGGAGAAGAAGAAATAAATGATTGGATCATTAATTTGGGATAATTTATTGGATTACAACCAAGAATTTAATTGATTGGATTCATTTTAAAAATGCTTAGCCTTTTAAATTAATTGGATTAATTTAAAAAGCTTGAGCTAATTAATTTATGGATTGGATTCATTAATTAATTGGTAGATGGGCTTATTTAACTAATGGATTGGATAAATTAATTAATAAAGATGGACTGAAATTAATTAATTGAACTAATTGATTGTTTGGGCTTGGTTAGTAAATTAGATTTAATAATTGAGTATATTTAGGCTTGTGAATATTTAATTAGATTAAATATTAATATGGGTTTTCTATTGGGTATTTCTTTAATTGAATTAAATAATAAACCCTATTAATTAAGAATTGAGCTTGATTAATTTATTGGACAAATTAAAATAATTTCAATCCAAATATACTAAAGCCCTAGCCACATTGGAGAGAGAGTTAGTAGCCAAGTGGTTTTCTTAGTGCAGCACTTGGCCACATGCTTGTTTGATGAAAAAAGTTTTGCAATTTAGGGCAAGAGAGGAGAGTTAGTTGTTGATTCATGAAAATGGATACCATATCAAATCTCTCTCTCTAATTCTAAACTACATGCACACGATTTTGGATTGTGAGAATTGTGAATCTCTAAAAAGAAAATCTTTTCTCTCTCATCTTTGTTCCAAAGCCCACAATTTTTCAAAGAAATTCTGAAAATATTGTTGGAATGGGTAACCAAAAAGCCAATTGGATTGGTTGTTTGTCATTCGCTAATCTTTATCAAAATAATATTAGACTGATGAATACGGTAAGAATTCATCATGTTGGCAGTCTATTTTCGTTGTGCTTACCACTGACATTAAATGGGATTTCAATGTCACGACGAAATGCCCACAGACCGAAAGATTAAACCCACGGAGTTAGGCTGCGCATAGGTTTGGCGTCTTTGAAACCAACTCTTGAGGGTCGGTCTGAAACGTTCCAAGTCGATGACCTCGAGATAGGGCATCGAGAGTCCTATAGAGACTTGCACTAAGTACTGCAGCCGTGTTTCGTCGACATAAGACGTGGGTCGTCTGTGCAGTTTTAGTGGGTTAATTGGCAAGGTAGTCGACTGACTGAACTGACTCGCGGGAATCATCATATGGAAGCCTATTGATGCTTGGTCGGTATAACTGGGATTTTTGGTTCCGGTAGTACGGGATTAATCCTCGGACTTGAAGAATCATGGCAGTCACGTGTATACGAAGACTGTATCTTGGATATGGCGAGAGGTGGCTGTGCCATAGGGCATGGTCATCATAACCATTATCCAGTGCAGTCGGAGTATGTAGCGAGGACGGTGGATTCCAAGAAAGAATATGTCCCCTGTCAGTATTGTGACAGCGAGATCTCCTATGCGCTCTGAGATGGTTTAGACTCTTCAAGTCTATGGCCATAGCGATTGATCGAGTGGGAAGGGATTTCCTACGATGATCAGTAGAGTAAACGCATCTCGAGTATACAGCATAGATGCCTAGTTAAGGATGGGAACCGACTCCCAACTCCATGCCCTAGACTAAGATCGGGAGATGGATGACAGTAGGACCGTATCCGTGTGAAATCGGAGCCTAAATGTTCAAGCCACTATTTGCGTAGTCTCTCGTGTCATGGACTGTTGCTAGACGGCCACCCATGGTAACGGGCTATTTCTGGTTATGGGATAATCGAAAATAATTAATTAAATTGGATTTAATTAATTGTGTGATAGCACGCCCAAGTCTAGATTAGGGTGAACCTAAAGAGTCACACACAGATCACGAAAGGTGAGGGAATTAATTTGGAATTAATTCCGAAAGAGGTGAATTAATTTAATTAGATTAAATTAATTCTTGGAGAGTATAGATGATTGGATCATTTATGAGGAATAATCTATTAGATGGATAGTTCGAAATTTAATTAATTGGATTAATTGAATTTTGGACTAAACATTTTTAAATTGATTGGATTAATTTAAAAGAGGCTTGAGGTAATTAATGAGTGGGTTGGATCCATTAATTAATTAGTAGATGGACCTATCTAATTAGTAAATTGGATTCATTAATTAGAAATGGGCTAGAAATAATTAGTTGGACTAGTTATGTTTGGTTGGGCTTAATTAATTAAGTGGATTGGATTCATTTAAATAATTAAGTGTCTTTTGGACTTGTAAATATTGGATTGGATTAAATATTTAATTGGACTTTCTTTGTTGGGCATTTTATTTAATTGGATTAAATATTAAGTCCAACAGGAATGGTATATGGGCTCAATTTGACTCTTGGACAAGCAAATTAAATCCGGTCCAAAATGCATCAAGCCCTAGCCCATGTTGACTTTTGGTAGGTCAAAAATAGCTGAAATTTGGCTGAAAATAATCAGCCACATTCGTGCATAAGGTGTGTGGAAAGTGGGAGAGGAGTTTTGGGAAGAGGTTGAGAAAGTTGTGGAAGTTATGAGACTAGGGCTCCTTCCATATTTCAATCTTTTCATCCTAACTCTTCCACTCACAAACCCTAGCCGATTTTTGTTGTAGAACACACAAAAATTTCGTGCACAGTCTCCCCAACAATCAGCAAAAATATTATTCTCCTCCTTTCTTGAAGTTCTTCTTGGTTTAGAACCAAGTGAAGAACAAAGGAGATCGAAATACACTAATTCATAGTGTAATTTCGATTCCTCTTCCCACGGATTTAATCCTTGCTAGCACAAGGATAAATCTAACTTTTTAGTGTGGTGTGCACAATATTAGAGGCCTCCTACGTTGGAGTCTTGCGTGGACGAACGTCGGAGAGGAAATCTACTGAATTGCCGATTGGAGGAGAAAAACGAAAGGTAACCCTGTTTACTTTATGCTTTCGTTTTTCCTATTAATTTCATTAGTCTAATTGCAAGATTAAATCTGTGATTATTACACCAAATGCCCGAGAAAAGATCAAGGGTACACCCCTTGATCGGGATTTAATTCTTGTATTTACCATTATTTCAATTTTCAGCGCTTCCGCCGCGCTTCCCGGGCCAATCTACTTCCTACAAATATTTCTCCTTCTCTATTCACTTTTGTATTCTCCTTGAATTAGATTCAAGTTGAGAATGAGAGAAATGCGAATACACTAATTAATAGTGTGATTTGGAATTCATTTTCTTCCACCAGATCTAACCTCTAATCCTTTCTAGCAAAAGGGTTAGATCCATCTTCCTACGGTGTGGTGTGGACTAACTTTAGAGGGGTTCCCAATCTTGGACCCTCTAAGTGAATGGATCCGA
Source organism: Sesamum angolense (assembly GCA_034509725.1). NCBI lineage: Eukaryota > Viridiplantae > Streptophyta > Magnoliopsida > Lamiales > Pedaliaceae > Sesamum > Sesamum angolense. The sequence goes on from JACGWL010000843.1 coordinate 75,536, forward strand.
GATGGAGATGAGTCAACATTTGTAGCCGTACAAGAAAAAAGACAAGGGTAAATTCTTATTTACATTTATGCTTCTTGTGTTATTCTTGGCCTTTAGTTTTATTTTATACACTGAACGCTTGGAAAAAGATCAAATGGTACACCCCTTGATTGAGATTTATTTGTTTTGATTTATCGCATTTTTTCAATTTTTCGTGCTTCCGCGGCGCTTCCCGAGCTAATCTGCTCCCTTCAATATGATCAAATTTTGAGATAATCGGGGGATGGTAAAGGGGGTTGAGATAACCTAGATTCTTTTGGATACCTATTATGTTGGGACAGAGCTCATCCACATGTTTTCCATATCATATGGGTCCATGTGAGTAAGAAGGAGATATGCCATATCAACTTGAAATTAGGCTAAAATCTATGTGTTTACCTGTCATCTTTATCCAGTTGACTACGTTGGCAAGACCATCCCTACTAGTGTGCTTTGGTAGTGACGTGTCACAGATGTTAGAATATTGTTGATGCGTCTGATGGGATGGATGTACCATCAGCTTTCTGTAATTAGGCCTAGACTAGATGTCGCAGCAACAATTCAATAGAAATTGGGTTGATTAGGCTAGTGCCCTTTTAGCTTGCTAGTGCTGAGCAGATTAGGAATGTCTTCTTAACATAAAATGAGTTGGATTTTGCCAATGGACTTTGAAGAAATTGAAAGCCCATGTATCATCACCCCGCTACTAGTCGTGCAATAATTATATTGATTGCTAGAGTAGAGTCTTTAATCTTTGTTGAGTCTGGTCTATACTTGTTTAAGAAGGAAAAAAGGTTTTACCTTGCATATTATGTTGTTTTGGATGCGAATAGTGCATCTGAGTTGTTTTAAGATGACCATAAGTTGGACTTGTTCCATTCTAACCATGGCGTTCTGATAAAATGGCCAGTCCTTGATTTGTTAAGGAGCAACTTTGTTGTCCTGTATTGAGGATCAGCTATTCTGTGTTGGTTTCCCACCAAAACAGTTTCCTGCACTTGCTTTCTTGAAAATTCTAAGCAGGATGAATAATTTAGAGAGAGTAAGCCAATTTTGGTTTTATTTTCTACAAAAAAAGTAAGACCTATTAGAAAAGGTAAAGAGTTTTTTAAATGTTTTTGGCTTACTCTGCCAAAGGTGTTGATGCAGGGTTAAGACTTGTTGAAAGGCAACAATTGTCTAGCTAAAAGACCGCTGAAAATATACTCCTGTTGCAGCCTGCCAAGGATTCTATACGTTGTTGTTGCGTTGATAAGCAATAAAACAAGCGACCTAGTGAGGTCCTTTTATTAAGAAAAGCCTAAGTCCTTTGGTCTGGATATGATTTATTGATTGATGAATTGTATACTTTGTCTTATACGTTCATAGATGAACGTATACTTTGTCTTATACAATTCATTTTGGATTGAAAACTATGTAAAGGTATTTAAATCTAAACTAACATTACTTATTAAAAAAATAAAATATTAGTTGAATGTATATTTTGTATTATATAAATTAGTATAGATCGTAAAATGATATTACTTGATGAGAAAATTAATAATTTAGATGAACGTATACCTTGTCTTATACAATTCATTTTAGATTGAAAACTATGTTAAGGTATTTAAATCCAAACTGATATTATTAATTATAGAAATAAAATATTAATTGAATGTAATATTTATATTACATAATTCGTTATAGAGCGTAAAATGATATTACTTGATGAGAAAATAAATAATTTAGATGAATGCATACATACGTGTTTTCTTATATAATTCATTTTAATTGAAAAATATGTTAAGGTATTTAAATCTAAACTGATATACTTATTAAAAGAATAAAAATATTAGTTGAATTTATTTTTTATATTAGATAATTCATCGTAGATCGTAAATGATATTACTTAATGAGAAAATTAAAAAATTAGATGAACGTACACCTTTCTTATACGATGCATTTTAGATTGAAAACTATGTTAAGGTATTTAAATCTAAACTGATATTATTGATTATAGAAATAAAATATTGGTTCAATGTATTATTTATATTATATAATTCATTATAGATCGTAAAATGATATTACTTGATGAGAAAATAAATAATTTAGATGAATGCATACGTACTTGTTTTGTCTTATACAATTCATTTTACATTGAAAACTATGTTAAGGCATTTAAATCTAAACTGATATTACTTATTAAAAGAATAAAATATTAGTTTAATGTAGTTTTTATATTATATAATTCACCGTAGATCGTAAAATGATAGTACTTATGAGAAAATTAAAAAATTTAGATGAACGTATACTTTGTCTTATACAATGCATTCTAGATTGAAAACTATGTTAAGGTATTTAAATCTAAACTTATAGAATTCGGCAAATTTGTAAATTGTGCATGAAAGTGAAGTGGGACGGGTTTGCATGGCGGGTTGGTGGGGCAAGATTGGGGTTTTAAAGAGGCGGAGCTGGGGTGTGAACTTATCCGGGGTGGGTCTTAGGTCCAGAAAACCCACCTCAAACCCACCCCCTTGCTATCTCTAAATGGATCATTTGAGAGTAACACCCCTCTCCCTACTATAGTGGTGGTTGTTAGGCTACAGAGGGAACAACTTTCTAGTGCTCTTAACGTCTCTGTTGTTGTTGACCTATCAGCAACGCTCCCTTAAGGAAACTCGCCCTGCAAAGCGCATCAATTGGATCAGCCCTACTACTTTTATCATAGTCTTCCGCAACTTGTTTGCTCCTACTTCACTAGTGATTATGTTACAAGTCTTGGAGAATGAGCAAGTAAAATGCCCAGCTTTAGTGCGTGCAGTTCATCAGGAGGAGAGGGTTGTCATGAGAGAATTATGCACTACTTGTCGCAGTTCAGCAAAAAAGACACACCAGGCCGAGGCGTAAAAAGGGAAAAGCCTTGTTCAACGCGTTTCAAGCGAAAACACTGTGCAAAAATATTAGCGGAAACAAAAAATTCATGAAAGCGAAAAATTGTGAAAAAGCTATCCAATATCCTAAAAGAATTAGGAACCAATTGGTTAAGAGCACTTGAAAAAGATGAGAAACATCAAAATAAAAAGAAGGGATAGGAAATCGCAAAACTGATCGCAACTGAGCATCAAAGAAGTACAAATAGTTGAGAGGAGGAGACTGGGGGCGACATATCTAGGAAGGAGTATAAATAACAAAAGATTGGGGGATATAGAACTCCCTTATCAGTTGATCAACACTGGCGGTTTTCAGGTTGAAAGAATGGAACACATCCCTCTCCTCTTCTTCAGGGGAGGATCCTTCTCCTTCATCCCCCCCCCTCATCCTCCTCGGCTATTAAACGACAGAAGGTAGCCACTACCAGCCATAGACTCCGCTTTCGGCCACCAGAAGGCCTAGATGAGTGGAAACCCATCCTTTTCAAAGTGGTTTTGGAGGGATCATCATTTGAGAAAACTTCCCCGACAAAACAAACAGACTCATCTGAAGACTCCATAAGAAGGAACCAAGTGAAGAGAATCTAAAAAAATTGAGAAGAGGAAGGAATACTTACAGATTTTCAGAAAATGGAGCCCTAGCTCTTCAAAAGAAATGGGAAAGTGGAAGGCGAAGAAGAATGGGATACTTCATGGTCAAGAATGGGAGAGGGGAAGTTAACCCCATAATCTCCAAATAACCACCTCCAATTGGGCGGTTACTTAGCATAGTAGACGTGTGGGAAGGCATGGTGATGAAATATCTCCCCCCTACTTGATACCAACAATCATGATGGCTATACCTAGCTATCATTCCCTTACAAGCATGTGCCAGGACACGTAACAAAAAGCAGGAAAAGGAGCATGAATTGATAAGAAAAGAAAGGAGGGGGGGTACCTTGTATTATCGGTAAAGACGACGACCCGCCCCCCCCCCCCCCAAATGTAACAAAGATTTATACTTTAAGAAGGAGTTGAAGACACCTTTCCTCTTTTGGGGGGGGGGACTGAATGATGCACATGACCCAAGGAGATTTGGCTCAAGAAAGAATAAAGAAACTCATAGCAGGTCGATACGCCCCATTACATTAAAAGAAAGAAGAGGCCCACGATAGCCCAATAGAATGATCCAACAAGAAGTGGTAAACTTAAGGCCTACATCAAGGCACCCCCCACGTGGCATGCATTTAGACCGCCAGGTGTGCCTCTCAACCACCTAGGAAGAACCCGAGTCCAGGGAGGTTCCCCCAGCAACCCAGACTCCTAAGCTAGGAGGACTCCTTGATGGTTAGGAATCCTATCCGATGAAGAATTCCCCTCAACATAAAGATAGAGTTATATCAACAACTAATTGAAGATAAGATTGGATTAGACCTATCTTAACAACTTTTATCCTTTTTTTCCGAGAATGGAGGTAGCTCGTAGAATCCCACCTCAGGGGGACACCCCCCTATAAATACAGGTTTGGTCCCCGGGCGAGGAACACTTTTCAGGTTCTGAATTCTTGCAATCATATTGCTATAGGTTAAATACACTTTGCACCTCTGAACTATGCATAAAGTGCACTTACACCCCTGAACTATAAAATATAACAAAATAGCCCCTCATGATATACACTAATTTTTTTATGACAAAAATACCCTTAAAATATCTTTATTACAATTATTCTCCTAAATATAATCTGAATTATTATAATTTATTTTATTTAAATAAACACTACCCAAAATTTATAATTTTTATACTGAGTATAGAATCTGTATAAACTCCATAAATTTACAACTCTTATATTTTTTTACACAACTGATAACATTTTTTGCATAATTTTTGCCTGTGTTGTTATATATATTAATTCTTTTTTTTAAAATAAATTATTAATTTTAAAATATTACACCACACACACACATATATATATACTGTAAAATATGTAAATCTATAATATAATTAATATATAATATTCCATATTTTTTAAGTAATGATATGATATATTTTTATTATGTGGACATGTAATTGAATAGAAAATTTATAAGTTATATAACACACTTATTCTATAATATTATATGCATTATGTATTGACACATATTTACATGCACTTTTTAACATAATATATTTACTTTGTAAAATATATTTGCATAGAGCTTATATTTTTTTTTTTGTGTTCCATAGTTTATAAAAAATTATAAATTATGAATATTATTTTTAAAATAAAACGCGAGTAAAATTTTAAATAACTAAAAATAGTTTGCGAGAGATATTTTAATAAAATATAGGGTTAAATACACTTTGCACCCCTGAACTATGCATAAAGTGCATTTACACCCCTGAACTATAAAACGTAACAAAATGGCCCCTCATTATATACACTAATTTTTTTATGATAAAAATCCCCTTATTATTTATACCCTTAAAATATCTTTCTTACAATTATTCTCCTAAATAAAATCTGAATTATTAGAATTTTTTTTTTAAAAATAAACACTACCAAAAATTTATAATTTTTATACTGAGTATAGAATCTGTATAACTCCATAAATTTACAACTCTTATATTTTTTTACACAACTGATAACATTTTTTGCATAATTTTTGCCTGTGTTGTTATATATATTGATTCTTTTTTTAAAATAAATTATCAATACAAATTTAAAATATTACACCGCACACACACACACACACACACACACACACACATATATATATATATATATTATATATATATATATATATATATATATAATACTGTGAAATATGAAATCTATAATATAATTAATATATAATATTCTATATTTTTAGTAATGATATGATATATATTTTATTATGTGACATGTAATTGAATAAAAATTTATAAGTTATATAACATACTTATTATATAGGCAAAATCTCACTTTTGATCCCACTAGATAGGGCCATTCTCACTTTTGGTCCCGAGCTTTACGGGCTCAAAACTTTTGGTCCCCAAAATCCTAGTTTTTTAACATAATTAGTCCTATTCCGTTAGAATTAACGGAAAACGGCACATGACAAGTCTTGTGCCGTTAGTCAATACTAGTCAACTGTCAGTTTTTTTTTTTTTTTAAAAATGCGCCAATTTTTTTTTTCTATTTATATATGTAAATAACCCACAAACACTTTCACCTTTTTCTCATTATTTTATCTTGATAGCAATAGGCCAAAAGATGTCACAAACAAATCAAATTGCTTAAAATATTGAATGCTATTGTCGCAAATTAAATGGTGTAAAATGCATAAAATTCACCTGTATTTTAAAAATTCGGCTAAACCCCTTTCCTATTTTTAGAAATAAGTTGAAAAAAATCCCTCTACAAGCTGACCGTTATGACCTTACTTAATATACATTTTTCTTATTTTAATGACTATTTTATATTTTTTCAATAATAACAGTCCTAGATCTGATCAATTTATCGTAATTGTTGATTTTAAAAAATTGAAGGGTTATATTTAGCAAATATTAAAATTATATTAATTTTATTTTAATAATAAATTTATTTTAAATTTCAAATATAAATATAATTATAATAATATTAATTTTATTTATTTTAAAATAAATTACCCTAACCCCCCACCCCCCCACCCCCTGCTGCCTACCCACCCTTCCCCAACCCCTGCCTACCGCCCCCCTCCCCGCGCCACCACAGCGACCCCCCCCTCTTCCCTCCCCCCCCCCGCCACCACCCGAGACGGCGACGCCGCTACAGCAGAAGCTCTGGGCGGCATCGCCCAGTGGATCTCGAGACGGCGACGCCGCGCCCAGACCAACGAGTCTGGGCGCGGCGTCGCCGTCCCCCAGAGCTGTTCTGGGCGACGGCGACGCCGCGCCCAGATTCGAGGGCGATGGCGACCATCGCCCTTCTCAACGGGGGCGGCGGCGATGGGCGTCGTCCCCATGTTTTTTTTTCAATAATTGATTAAAAATCAAATTGTTCTTCAAATTAAAAAAAAAAAAATTACATTTTTCTTCTTAAAATTAAATTAGAAGAATTAAGTTTTTAAAAAATTTGAGATGTTTTTAAATAAATAAAAAAATAATTTAAATTTTAAAAAGTAAAAAGGAGCCGTTGACCAGCATTGACTAACGGCACGTGATACGTCACGTGCCGTTTCCGTTAAGTTTTAACGGAAAAGGACCACTTCTGTTAAAAAATTAGGGTTTTGGGACCAAAAGTGTTGAGCCCGTAAATCTTGGGACAAAAAGTGAGAATGGCCCTATCTAATGGGACCAAAAGTGAAATTTTGCCTATTATATAATATTATATGCATTATGTATTGACACATATTTACATGTACTTTTTAACATAATATATATACTTTGTAAAATATATTTGCATATATTGAGCTTATAAATATTTTTTGTGTTTCATAGTTTATAAAAATTATAAATTAAATATATATTTTAAAATAAAACGTGAGTAAAATTTTAAATAACTAAAAATAATTTGGGGGAGATATTTTAATAAAAATATATTTTAGAAAGTAGAAATAAAATATAGGGGTGAGTGAGAAGGGCATTATTGTCTTATCAATGCCAAATTATTTTGTCAGGTGTGTTTTTGTTACCTTTCATACTTTAAGGGTATAAATGAGACAAAATGCATAGTTTAGGGGTGCAAAGTGTATTTAACCCTATTGCTATTTTGTTCTCTAATTGCATTCTTAACACGATTTCACTCACGAATTTGTTCATCATACTTCATTTTATTAGTTCAATTCATCTCTTACGATTATTTTTCTCTTAAATCCGATACTAACTTAAGCATTTGAGCGCTAATGTATTGTTTTGTAGGTTCTGTTTCTCAAGTTATTTTATTTATTGGCCCAGATTCAACATCAAAGTCCAAGTTCGTTGGACCCATACTATTTTCGCACACATCACCAACTATAATTTATAAAACCCCAAGGACCCATACTATTTTCGCACACATCACCAACTATAATTTATAAAACCCCAAATGCTTCTTTAATAAAATTCATTTATAATCAACAAAAACAACACCTTACAAAAAACATTTTTATGTTAGGGAATAATAATAGAGAAGCAAAACAGTCATTTTCTAATTTGATCTTTTATCTTATAGCCCCTCTTTTAGGTTTTAGCGGTGTAAATGAGTCAAGCTCGGCAAAATTTTTTGGGCTCGAGCTCGAGTTCAACGATCTCAAAATATTTTGGCTCGAGCTCGAGCACATAATTTCGAGCTCGAGCTTTTTTTTAATATTATATTTTTAATTTTTCATAAAAATAAAAATTATTTTAAAATTTTTAGTTATTATGTTAGATTGACAAGCTCAAATTATTTTTAACAAAAAAATATTCCTAATTTTCTTCAACTATCAGATAATTTAAAAAATTACTAATTAATATAAAATAAAATATATTATAAACTTACTGACTTGTTTTTTATATATTTATGTCTTTTTTTTTATATATATTTATGTATTTTGTGTGTGTGTATATATATATATGTATGTATTTATATTAAAATAGTTAAAAACACCGAAATAAAATATTTCTGTACGATAACAAGTATTAAGTATATTTTGACTTATCCCAAAAATAAGTTGAAAACGAAACAAATATAGAGAAGAGAAGCTCAAATTCGAGTTTCACAAGCTGGCTTGACTCATGAACCACCCCTGGGTCTCAGTCTGTCTTGATTCATCCTCAGTTAACAATCGTTAGAAGCGACTTATTCACATGAAAATGAAATCCCTCCGGTAGCAATTGGTTCGATCATTTGCTGACCGATCAATTGGAAATCCGAGCGGAGAAGCAGATTTATTTGACTTCGTGGATTTGAAAGCTCATTTTAGATCTCGTCGGCAGCGATGCCCGTGGCAGCTTCCGCTATTTACTTCCTCAACCTTCGCGGCGATGTCCTCATCAATCGCCTCTACCGTGACGATGTCGGGTCAGTCTTCATGCCTTCTCTTTGTCCATGTGTTTTATGTGTGAAGTTAGTTTTGATGCAGTTATTTTGTTTCGTGGTTGAATGATTAGTAGTTGGGATACCGGTGAAGTTTGTGAACTGAGTTGGTTGAACTTTTGGGTTTCATTATGTTGCGCATGTTTCGGAGATGACAGAGTGCAGAGATAGGATATGTTTAGAAGCAAACAAGCAAGAAGTTTGTTTTCTATTACTAAAATTTTGGGGGAAAAAAAACTGAATTTTGGTAAGATGTAATTTCTTGTAAGCAAAATCACTTGATAAAAGTATATGGGGTTTTATGTGCCTGTCTTCAGCTGTCGAGGTTCTAAGAAAGAAAAATGTGATGGTTGTGGTTTTGTAAGATGAGCAAGCCATTTCGATGGAAAAGTGAGTTAAGTGATAGTTTTGTCTTCTAAGCCTTAGTGCGTAGAATATTTGCTTTGTGGGTCTTTGAGAAATAAATAAGTTTAAATATCTCCTCTTGATCGAACTGAAATCACTTTTGGGTACTTCATACATATTAACCTTTTAATTGAACTCAAATTCTATCCTTTCTCGAGGTTTATTCTGACTAAATCCAGAGGAAAATTGTGAAAGACATAATTCTACCTTCTAGCTTTCCGGTTATCTTGAACTGGAATGCTTTCATAAGCTGCCTCCAAGTGAAAAATAAACCTTTTCTTTGGGTACTTGGATTTGCATATGTGCTGCCAGGAGCAGATCTTTGTTGCCTCATAAGTAATTCCATTATAAGACACAAGTAGTAATACAGTTTGGTGGTTCTTTCTGGAAACTATTTTCATTTGCCTTCTACCAATCATGTTTTTTACATAATTCTTACAGAAAGTAACCAGCCATCTTCTGAAAACCCACAGAGACCTGCAAGTCTGCCACCAACCCTTGAACCGGAGGCCGGGAACATAAAAAACAACTTTTTGTTATTAGACATTTTTGTTACCAAATAAAGTCTATGAATGACTTATTTCAGAAAAAAAATATAAATTACAGGCTTCTTGAAGTACATACGCTACAATATGTGATGTTTTTACATATAGGTTTGAGTATGCTGATAGCAACTAAAACTATAACACAAGTAGTCTCAAGATCGATAGTGAGAGTGCAAGGCCATCGTACTATACTACACAGGACATGTCTTTAGGAATCTAGAACTTATTGCCCTACTACTATCTTTTTCATGCCCCACACCAGCTACAATATTTCTGGGTGATTGATCAACAAAATGAAACAGAAAAAGAATAGGCATTTTATGAACTTAATTACAACCCACGTTACAGATTAGCAGAAGAGCGTTCAATTTAGGAGAACACGTGTCTTCCTCTAACATCCATCACCCACTAAAAATGTCAAGAGCAAAGTGGAGTGCTCATTATGTACTACAGAACAGTCTGAATCATATATATCATCAAAAACCCAATTAGACTCAAGACAAAAGTTTCAAGTTGCAATAAACTACGATTAACTGTAATACTCTGTTGTTATGCACCAGTGATTCTTTCTTAGATAGTACTCAATCAGTGTTAACTAGGTTTTTTAGTACTTCCCTGAATTGGTAATCAAGGAAGGTGCATATAATATTGTTAAAGAAAAAAGGTCTCAAGCTTATTTTCATATCCACCATCTCATTTGTGGTAACTGTTGGGTTGTTGATTTAGTTTCCACCTTAAGGATGCTGACTATAAGATAATATGGTCACGATAGTTTGCAACCTCACTAAAACCAAAACAGCTTATTCCTAGATATCAAAAGACTGAATACCTGAGTTCCAAAGTTACATCTTAGTGTTAGGCATGGGTGAAGGTGGCACTTAAGCTGGACTCAGACATACAATATATTTGCCACTGAAGTAAATCTTTCCATCACTTGCAACTCATCCAGAAAAAGAACAACTTACTGGCTTAGAGGGTATTTGGCTAAAGTTTATTTAAAATATCTTATACGCTCCTATGTCTTAGAAGTTGTTTAAGAGTTTAAAGATGTTCAATCTTATTTTAAAAATAAGTTTTAGAAATGTTTGGATAGTTAAGATGTTATAGCTTATAAATGTTAGGGTGTTTCGCATAAAAAGCTCCTTTTATTATAATAGTCACAAAAAGGCCATCAAACTTATTAGAATTATGTAAGTAGATATTCTTTGACACATCTATCTATTTAAAATTATTTTGAAATATTCTTATAAATATATACACATACTAATTTTAGCTCCAAAAAGAAAAAAATTACCTTGCAATTTTTTTGACAAAAGTTAAAAAAGTCAAAAATTTCAAAAAGTTATTATCCAAGCTTTGAATTAAAGTTTACATTTGTACATTACACTCTAGTTGATTATTGATATAAATTATAAAGATACCTTCATTTTATATATATTTTTAATTTGTGTTAATTGCAATGATCAGTTAATAGTATGCGATAATGTCTTTGAATCTACAATTCTTCTGTTTCTCTTGTTTGACCGTCATAAATTATCATGAAATGGATGGAAATATTTCTCTTATTCCATAGCATGAAAAAGTAAATAAGAATTATTTAAAATAACCAATAGTAAACATTCCACATGTTTTGTGTAGAATAAAATCATCACAAGTATTCCACTAAGCAAAAAGTGGTTTATTTCCTTACCAATAATTTCAAGGACTCGTCTGCAATCAGAGTATTGCCATGTCAGGCTAAGAAGCACCATTGGCACCTGGCTGACTCATGAGCTTATTATCCTAGGTCGGAACAAGTCGATAGGATCCCCTTTGTTATGTCCCCATGTCCCCGGTGTGGGGACATGGGGGCAAAAAAAGGTAATTGCTACTAGTGCTGGAATTCAAGTCCTTGCAGTTGAATATAGCTGGATAATCCAACGGTTTGCGAGCATATGGTTGCTGGAGAGAAAGCTCAACATGACAACATTTCTGGGAGAAGTACAACAAAGTTATGTGGTGGGCAATGGCTAAAGTCTTCAGCTCATGTGTGTGATCATGTCTAATTTTCCCTGTCGGGAATTTCCGTAAAAGCTGCTTTCCATTCCATTGAAGACTTTAGGCATTGAAACTTGGCAGATATTGGCAGTGAGAAAGTGAAAGAGACTTGTTTTGACTGATATGGTTAGAGAATGTGGAGAGAATTCTTCTGCTATACAAACATAATGTAAATTTTGTGAAGGGTAAAAGTGAAGTACTAATAAAATATTGATAGAATTTTTGTCTGTTGAAATCAAAGAGCTTAGAAGATCTTGCTAAAATATTGTGTTGAGCTTATATCTTTTTTAAGAGTTTATAAGCTCTTAAACATTTATTTTTAAGATATTATAAGCTCTTTAAAAAACATTGCTAAACAGCTTTATATAGCTTATAAACTCTCAATCTGAAACATGTTATAAGATGTTTTTTACACCCTCTTAGTTGACCACCCAATGGAGAATCATGATTCTCACTCACAAGTTTACCACATTTTGCGACATGATTAATGGCCATCAGGTTATGGAGCCTTATCTACAATGTACAACTCAAATCTACACTTCGTTTTACCAAGGACCTTCTTGATCTCTCCGCATGATATCCAGAAATTCTATTAAACTGAGCATGAGTAGTCCTTGTTATTCTACGTTCTCCTGAATGTAGTAAGGGTGTAGCCCCTTAACAAGAAACAATCACAAGAAAATGAAACACACTCTCCTGTTTATGACCATTAGCCACTTTTTGTGATGATTATGCACCATCACCCACTTTGAACCATGTATGTCTAACTAATGTCCTTACAAACAGAAAGGGTTTTTGTTAGTTGCTCTTGTTTTCTTCATCCTTAAACCCTCCAGAAAACTCTTCCCTTTCTTCTTTTTTCTAATTTCACTAAGGATGTTTTCTTTCAGACATCCAGGTGTCATAAGTCTTTTTGGTCCTTTATAAGTTGTACTCTCTTTAACTATCTCAGTATCTTTGTAAATCTGATTCTCTATGCCAGGATTACTTTCCAGTATAGGTCCTCCACTAGTTTAAAACTGATCAACAAAGCCTTGCCCTCTGTTCTTTAAAGGTTTTTCTTTGTTTTGCCCCTTCATCCATCTCCGGGATTGATTTGATATTCTTGTGCTTGAACTCCTGTACCGAGACCCTAAATCATAATCTAAGGTACTTGCATCCAGTTTTACCCACATCCAGCTTCTGAGACTTTAAGTTGTCTGTGATTGGTAGCTGATTTGAAAGGAAAAGCTACTTGGAGCATTGTTCTGACTAGAGGAGAAGATAAAATAAAGTGCCTTCAACGTTAGAAAACAAGAGTCTCATATGATTAATTCTATCAAATGCAAGGATCAGAAATAGTTATAGAGCTGAACCCCTTATCGAAAAATGTTTGGAACTCAGATGTTGAAAATGCTTAAGAGTGCAAGCCTAGTTCAAGAGCGTGTACCATTTAAAGATTTGTAGCAATAGTCCGTAACGCTCCAGCGACTAGATCAAGTTCATGAACCATGGAATGTCTTAATTGCCTATGTTTCATGATATTAAATTTTGATGTGGTTCTTCCTCCGCTTTGGTTGTCGTTTTTCAGTTCATTTACACCTCAGTCAATTGAAATTGCTATGTAAATTATTGCATCACCAAATTTTACAATCTTATTCATTTTTATGTTGAAACTAATCAGAGGCAACATGGTGGATGCTTTCCGGACACATATAATGCAAACAAAGGAACTTGGCACGTGTCCTGTGCGACAAATTGGGGCTGCTCTTTCTTTTATATGAGGATTAGTAATGTGTACATTGTGATTGTGGTTAGCAGCAATGCAAATGTTGCTTGTGCATTCAAGTTTGTTGTGGAGGTAATCTTAATGTTTAAGCTGATTCTGAATTTCACGATTTCCTTTATTAACTAGACTAGGTTTTGGGTCTTTATGGAAACTCCTCTTTTTGTGGAACTTGTTTTTGGTTGGAGGATTCAGTGAATACATGCGAGTGGGTAACATAAGGAACATCTGGTAGTTTAACTAGCTTAATCTCTCATATTTCTAGTTTCTATTTCTTCAAGATTTGGTGTGATTAATTTCCTCCTCTCCGATTCTGGAATAAAATTTGATTACATGTTGTTTTTCACATTTTATGCAAAGGCTATCTGCGCCTTCTCTTTCTGCATGTACCAGTCAAATTCATTTTTAGATGCTTCCTTTGGGTCCTCTAATGCTTTTTATCTGATTTATTGCAGGCAGTTGCATTATTTAAATCTTACTTTGGAGGGGCTTTTGATGAAGATGCTATCCGAAATAACTTTGTTTTGATATATGAACTGTTGGATGGTATGCCAACTAGAGAATATTTAGTAGATATTTTTGTCAATAGAATTTCTTCTTTGTTTGACTTCTATATTCATAAAATATACTATAGTTAATCAGTAAATGCTGTCAAAATTTCACTTCCATTTAAGAAGCTGGCTTTACATACCCCCGTCAAGATTATATAAGATACGCCGGTCTGCACCTGCTCCTCTTTCAGGAAAGAAACCAAAAATAGAATACCTATCTTTTAATGCTGTACATCTAGCCATAGAATATGTTGAGATGTTTAGTGTAAGGAGTATCCTCAATTGTCGTGTTTCTGGGAAGCTCTTCAACCTAGCTTACCTTTGCGATCCAAGCTAATATTCTACAAGATGAAGCCCTTGACTACTATGCATCTTAATAGGAGTTATATCAATCTTTCCATGTGTATTATGTTATTTGGCAGAAAATTGTTTACAAAGATTCGTTCAAAGTGGGCGCACAACCTGATCGAATGTCCCATGTTTGCGTATAGAGAAGTGCTACTGTATCTATGAAGAAGACTATTTGCTTCTAGTAGTTGCAGGACAAGTGTTTGCAAGCACTTGCGCCTTCGTTTTTGAACAACAGAGAGGAAAAGAATAGTATAGTATCTGCATGGAGCCAAATTGACGGAAAAGCTGGACGAAAGTTTGATTTTTGCATTTCTCATTGCAGAAATTATGGATTTTGGTTACCCGCAAAACCTGTCTCCTGAAATCTTAAAGCTCTACATAACTCAGGAAGGTGTGCGGTCCCCATTTTCATCTAAAGGTTAGATTTTGCTCAATACTTGCTTATAGCTGAGTGATAAAGAAGGAAAACTATAGTAACTAAGAGGTATATGTCAATAATAAACACTGATGGTTTA
>JACGWL010000844.1:0-14134 GCA_034509725.1 Sesamum angolense
AAGTTAGTAAAAATCGAACCAAATTTTCCTTTTATGAAACCGTGCAAAAACATAAACTAAAAACTGTCTTCCGATAAGACGAAACTGACCCAGAGGTAGGTTTTACCTATTAATACTCCGTTGGTAAATTTGCTAAGTGAAATAAATAATTACATTTAGTAAAATATTAAGGCAAACTTTCTTAATAAAACCGTGCAAAATTGCGAAATAAAAAACTATCTCCAAATCTGACAAAACTTCACCCAACAGTAGCTCTTAAACCCGATAAATAGTTGCCGTGTAAATTTGGTAATATCAAATAATAACTACAAGTTAGTAAAATACGGAAGCAAACTTGGTCTTTTTAAAAATCGTCGCAAAACAGCGATGAAATAAAAACAGTCTCCGAATCTGAAGGAAACTTGACCCAAGAGGTAGTGTAACCATAATACTCTGTGGTAAATTTACTAAGGTTAAAGATAATAACTACAAGTTAGATAAATAGGTAAGTAATTACTTTCTTTAATAACCGTTCAAAATCGCTGGAAATAAAAACGTGCTCAGCACAGGGTTAGGTCGTAACCCATAATACTCCATCAAATTTGCAATGTGAAATAATACTAACAAGTTAGTAATTGTAAGTAACATTCTTAATAAAACGTGCAAAACAGCTGAAATAAAAACTGTCTCCGAATCTGACGAAACCTTACCCAGAGGTAGTTCTTAAACCTATAATACTCTTGACGATAAATTTGCTAAGTGAAATAAAACTACAATTAGTTAAAATAGGTAAAGCAAACTTTCTTTAGTAAAACCGTGCCAAAAACAGCTTGAAATAAAAAACTGTTCTCGAATCTGAACGAAAGTTGACCCACAGGAGACCTTAACCATAATGTTGCATGATTAAATTTGGTAAATTGTGTAAAATAACTACAAGCTTAGTAAATACGAAGCAATTTTCTTTTTATTGAACGCAACAGAAATAAAAAACCTGTCTGCCGAATAGGACGAAACATTGACCCAGAGTTAGGTCGTAACCCATTAATACTCCATGTAAATTTGCAAAGTGAAATAATAAACTACAAGTTAGTAAAAATGGTAAGTAAACATTAAAAACCGTGCAAAACAGCTGCAAATAAAAACTGTCTCCGATATTCTGCACGAAACTTGACCCAGAGTAGGTCTTACCTTATTAATACTCTGTGGTTAATTTGCTAAGTGAAATTAATAATTACAATTTAGTAAAATTAGGGAAGCAAAAACTTTCTATTAATAAAACCGTGCAAACAGCTGAATAAAAAACCATCTCCGAATCTGACGAAAGTTTGACCCACAGGTAGACCTTAACCCATAATGTTGCATGGTAAATTTGGTATGTGAAATAATAACTACAAGTTTTAGTAAAAAATAACGGAAGCAAATTTCTTTTATGAACCGTGCAAAACAACATAATAAAAACTGTCTCCGAATAGACGAACTTGCCCGAGGTAGGTTTTACACCTATAATACTCCGTGGGAAATTTGCTAGTGAAATAATAATTACAATTTAGTAAAATAGTAAGCAAACCTTTCTTTAATAAAACCGTGCAAAACAGCTGAAATTAAAAACTGTGTCCGAATCTGACGAAAGGTGACCCACTGGTAGACCTTAACCATAAATGTTGCATGGTAAATTTGGAATGTGAAATAATAACTACAAGTTAGTAAATACGGCAAGCAAATTTTCTTTAATGAAACCGTGCAAAACCAACAGAAATAAAAAACTGTCTCCGAATAGGACGAAACTTGACCCAGAGTCTGGTCGTAACCCATAATACTCCATGGTAAATTTGCAATTGTGAAATAATAACTACAAGTAGTAAAATAGGTAAGTAAACATTAAACCGTGCAAAACACTGAAATAAAAACTGTCTCCGAATTTGACGAAAACTGACCCAGAGGTAGGTCTTAACCTATAATACTCTGTGGTTAATTTGCTAAGTTGAAATAATTAATTACAATTTAGTAAATTGGTAAGAAACATTCTTTAATAAAACCGTGCAAAACAGCTTGAAATAAAAACTGTCTCCGAATCTGACGAAACTTGACCCAGAGATAGACTAAACCCAAGTTGCATGGTAAATTTGGTATGTGAAATAATAACTACAAGTTAGTTAAAATACAGAAGTAGATTTTCTTTTATGAAAACCGTGCAAAACAACATAATAAAAAACTGCTCCGAATAGGACGAAAATCTTGACCCAGAGGTAGGTTTTAACTTTATAATACTCCGTGGTAAATTTGCTAAGTGAAATAATAATTACAATTTAGTAAAATAGGTAAGCAAAACTTTCTTTAATAAAACCGTGCAAAATTGTTGAAAGAAAAACTGTCTCCAAATCTGACGAAACTTCACCCACAGTAGCTCTTTCACCCATAATAGTTGCGGGTAATATTTGCTATATGAAATTAATAAACTAAGTTAGTAAAATACGGAAGCAAACTTTTCTTTTTTTTAAAATCGTGCAAAACAGATGAAATAAAAAACAGTCTCCGAATCTGAAGAAACTTTTGACCAGAGGTAGGTGTAACCCATAATACTCTGTGGTACAATTTACTAAGTAAAATAATTACCTACAAGTTAGGTAAAACTAGGTACAAGTAAACTTTTCTTTACATAAACCGCTTCAAAATCGCTGAAATTTAAAAACTCTCTGACACATAGTCTAGGTCCTGTAACCCATATACTCCACTGGGCAAATTGCAAAGTGAATAATAACTACAAGTTAGTAACATGGTAAAGTAAACATTCTTTAATAAAAACGGTGCAAAACAGCTGAAATAAAAAACTGTCTCCGAATCTGACGAAAACTTGACCCAGAGGCAGGTCTTAACTATAATACTTGTGGTAAATTTGCTAAGTGAAATAATAATTACATTAGTAAATAGGTAAGCAAACTTTCTTTAATAAAAACCGTTGCAAAACTAGCTGAAATAAAAACTGTCTCCGAATCTTGCTGAAAGTTGACCACAGGTAGACCTTAACCCATAATGTTGCATGGTAAATTTGGTATGTGAAATAATAACTACAAGTT
Organism: Sesamum angolense; assembly: GCA_034509725.1. Taxonomy (NCBI): domain Eukaryota; kingdom Viridiplantae; phylum Streptophyta; class Magnoliopsida; order Lamiales; family Pedaliaceae; genus Sesamum; species Sesamum angolense. The sequence goes on from JACGWL010000844.1 coordinate 3,054, forward strand.
AGTAAAATACGGAAGCAATTTTTTTCTTTTATGAAACCGCAACACTAAATAAAAACTGTCTCCGACTACGACGAAAAAAACTTGGACCCAGAGGGTTAAGTCGTAACCCATAATACTCCATGGTAAATTTGCAAAGTGAAATAATAACTACAGTTAGTAAAATTGGTAAGTAAACATTAATAAAACCGTGCAAAACAGTTTGAAATAAACTGTCTCGAAATCTGACGAAACTTGACCCAGGGTAGGTCTAAACCTATAATACTCTGTGGTTATTTGCTAAGTGAAATAATAATTACAATTAGTAATAGGGAAAGCAAACTTTCTAATAAAACCGTGCAAAACAGCTGACAATTAAAAACTATCTCCGCAAATACTGACGAAAGTGACCCATAGGTAAGACCTTAAACCCATAATGTTGCATGGTAAGATTTTGTATGTGAAATAATTCAGCTACAAGTTAGTAAATACGGAAGCAAAATTTTTTTTATGAAACCGTGCAAAACAAAATAAATAAAAACTGTCTCCAGAATAGGACGAAAAAGTTACCCAGAGGTAGGTTATTAACCTATAACTTACTCCGTGTAAATTGCTAAGTGAAATATATAATTAGGTAAAATAGGTAAGCAACTTTCTTTAATAAACGTGCAAAATGCGGAAATAAAAAAACCGGTCTCCAAATTAACGAAATTTCACCCACAGGTAGCTCTTAACCCATATAGTGCGTGGTAAATTGCTTATATGAAATAATTAACTACAGTTAGTAAAATACGAAAGCAAACTTTCTTTTTAAATCGTGCAAACAAATGAAATAAAAAAACAGTCTCCGAATCTGAGAAAACTTGAACCCAGAGGGTAGGTTTTAACCCATAATACTCTGTGGTAAATTTATAAGTAAAATAATCAACCTACAAGTTAGTAAAATAGGTAAGTAACTTTCTAATAAAACCGTTCAAAATCGCTTTAAATAAAAACTCTTCATGACACAGAGTAGGTCGTAAACCCATAATACTCCATGGCAAATTTGCCAAAGTTGAATTAATAACTAAACAAATTAGTTTAAAATTGGGTAAGTAAAACATTAAAACCGTGCAAAACAGTTGAAATAAAAACTGTCTCCGAATCTGACGAAACTTGACCCAGAGGTAGGTCTTTAACCTTAATACTCTGTGGTTAATTTGCTTAAGTGAAATAATAATACAATTGTAAAATAGGGAAGCAAAACTTTCTTCAATAAAACCGGTGCAAAAACAGCCTGAAATAAAAACTATCTTCGAATCTGGACGAAAGTTGACCCACAGGTAAGACCTTAACCCATAATTGTTGCAATGGTAGAATTTGGTATGTGGAAATACTAACTTTACAAGTTAGTAAAATTACGGAAGCAAATTTTCTTTTATGAACCGTGCAAAACACCATAAAAAAAAAAACTTCTCCCGAATTAGGACAAACTTGCCCAGAGGTAGGTTTTTAACCCTAAAAATACTCCGTGGTAAATTTGCTAGTGAAAATAATAATTTACAATTTAGTTAAAATAGGTTCAAGCAAAAAACTTTCTTTAATAAAATCGTTGCCAAAATTGTGGAAATAAAAACTGTCTCCAAATTTGACGTAACTTCACCCACATGTAGCTCTTCACCCATAATAGTTGCGGGTAAATTTGCCTATATAAATAATAATAACCAAGTTAGTAAAATACGGAGTAAACTTTCTTTTTTTAAAATCGTGCAAGACAAGATGAAATAAAAACAGTTCTTCGAATTGTCTTCGAAGAATAAATGGAAGAAAAAATTTCTCTCTGTTCTCTCACACACAATACACCAAGAACACACACTAGCTCCAACAATGCACCGGCGGCCATGGATGAAGGTGAAGATGGTGAAATTGTTGAAAGGCAGCCATGGTGCAGTCTCGGCCGCTCCGGAGACTTTCTCGTCGGCTGGAGGTGGTGCGATCAACAAGGATGAATCTGAACAAGGGGAACTTGACAAGAAGCCATGGCGCTAGTCCGACCGTTCCGACGACACCCACGACGGCCGAAGGGGATTCGACATTGGAGAAGCTCAAAACCAAGTTTAACATCAAAGAATTCTTTTTTTTTTCGTAACGGTAAATTTCATTAATAAAGTAACGTACAAATAGTAAAACAATCAGCATCAGGCGGTTACCCCTGACAGGCCAGGGGATTCGCCAAAGTCGATATAATCCTCGAGAACTAACAGAGTCAGGTAAATCAATGCTAATTATCTTCTGCCTCATCTCTTCAACCACTATCATAGCAATAGTGGAGCTTGGCCGCATACTCTGCTGAAAAACTCTTCTATTACGTTCCTGCCAAATATGATAGACAATAGCCGCTAACAAAGCTCTTGTATGCCGCCTGCACTATATGTCGGCCATTCCATCTCTTCGACGCCCATGCAATATCAACTGCCCATGCTCGGTTCGGCCAAGTGAAGCGAACCGTTCCCTTCAGAATTCGGATACACTGCCGAGAATAGTTGCACGAAAAGAAGAGGTGCTCATGTGTCTCCATCTCCCGACCGCACAGCACACAAACCCCTCCTAAGTGAGATTGCCAGGGTTTGTCCATCGTCGAAAGTTTATCAAGTATAGCCATCCATAACACAAAACGAGTACCTGGGTATCTTACAAGGGCTAAAAGTAGTGAATACCACCCTACCTTAGGTCCATGATTACGGAAAATATCATAGACAGCCTTTGTAGAAAAAACACCACCTCTCCATAGAATAGAGTCGCTGCCATTGTGAATAATCGGTAGCACATGTAAAATTTCAATACATTCCAAATCCATGATAGGAGGCCAACTCCAATCTCCATCCATAAGTACCGCGGAGAGTTTTGCTGCCTCCGGTATATTTCGTCCTGCCAGGGCCTCTCGGAAATCGTGTGATCAAGGAGCCGAGGCTATGCCACGGGTCATGCCAAAGAGAGAACGATTCCCCATCACCAATCTTGAACTCAATATAGGGAAGAAAGTGCGGATCTTAATCGTAGGATCTTCCTCCAACCCCAAGAGCCACCTTTCACGTCCACCGTCCATACAGATTTATGCCGCAATCGAGTATGAGCAATCCATTTTACCCAAATGGACGACTGGTTGTTCTGGATCACATTCCAAGGTGGCGACTCATAAGTGCTTTGTTGAGGGCAAGGATATCCCGGATTCCTTGACCGCCTTCCTCAATCGGTTTACACACCACACTCCATGCCACCTTTGGATATCCACTGCGGAGTTTCCTTTCCACAAGAAGGTACGCATCTTTTTTTCCCACCTCTCTGATGACCCCTTTCGGTAATATGAAGGCCATAGCCCAGTAAACTTTTAGTGACATGAGCACCGATTTGATCAATTGAAGTCTCCCCGCAAAGGACAACTGAATGCTTTCCCATCCTTTAATCCGACTATCAATTTTAAGGAGAGAGGCTTACAATCCGAAATTGATAACCGCGAGGCTAATAGAGGAAGTCCAAGGTACCTGAGGGGAAGGTGACCCTCCTGGAAATGTAGTGCTGCAAGTAGTTGTTCCCGAACATCCTGTGCTGAACGGGAGAGAATAAGCTGACTCTTTTGTGGATTGGCATGTAGCCCGGACATTTTGGCGAACTCATCCAACCCGTGTCTAAATTACCCGAACCGAAGCCACATCAGCTTTACAGAAGAGGAGGAGGTCATCTGCAAAGCAAAGTTGGAATAATCCAAGCTCCTTGCACCGCCAATGGAAGGAGAATCCCTCATTCTGATCAATAAGTTGTAGTAACATCAACTGCAGGACCTCCATTATCAGAACGAACAAGAACGGGGACAGCGGATCCCCTTGTCTTAACCCCCTGGAACCCTTGAAGAAACCGTGAGGGTTCCCATTGATGCAAACCGAGAACATAGGAGTAGTGACACACTCCTCAACCCATCCAATAAAGGTGCCCGAAAATCCAAACAGTTGTAGCACGGCACTAAGGAAATCCCATTCGACCGTGTCGTATGCCTTTCGCAAATCAACCTTCAAGGCACATCTCATTGGCAGCCCCTGTCTATTATATCCCGCGAACAGCTCCTGAGCAAGGAGGATGTTATCTCCAATAGAACGGCCCGGGACAAATGCATTCTGGGATGGGCTGATCATCTTGTCTAGCACAAGTCTCAAGCGCTGTACAATTTATCTTGGTAATAACTTTATAAAGTACGTTACAACAAGATATGGGACGGAAATCAGACACCGTGGATGGAGCCCGTACCTTAGGGATGAGAGCAAGTATAGTGGTGTTGACCTGTTGTAAAGAATTCCAGTATAGCCTTAATCATCTCCTCACCAATAATCGGCCAAGCTGCTTTATAGAAACCCGATGAGTATCCATCCGGGCCTGGCGCCTTATCCTCAGCAATGTCAAAGAATGCGTCTTTAATTTCCTCCCGTGTAACCGATTGAACTAGCGCCTGACTCTCCTCCTGTGTTAGCACATGGCGTGCCCAAGGACGTAAATATCTCAAGTCAATGAATTCTCGTCGTCTGTCACCCCCGAGTAGTCGCTGATAGAAGGAGATGAACTCATTCACTACGTCCTCTTGTGTTGTGACAGTATGGCCATCCTCATTTATAATTTGGAAAACCCGCTTGGATGCCCGTCTCATAGCCACCTTTCGGAAGAATATCCAAGAGCATTGATCCCCCCCTTTTAACCATTGGATCTTGGCTCGTTGTTGAAGCATGACCTGTTCAAGTTTCGTCGCCTTGAAGAAAAAAATTTGCAGCACTTCTCAAGGCGGAGCAATAGAGAATTATGTCTGTCAATTTGCAACAATTGCTGCACCGTGGCCAGAAATTCCGCCGCTAGTTTAACATTCACGGAAAGGTCCCCTTTCTTCTTTCTAAGTGTGCGGAAGACCGGTTTCAAAGCTCGTAGTTTCCGTGTAACAGCATACAGTGATGTTACCCTCAATTCTGTGCCTCCATACATTCTGCACTAGAGGAATAAATTCCGATGACATCGTGAGATAATTATCAAAATGGAACATGTTTACCGTATGTTTATCAGTATCTCCTCGGAGCACAAGTGGGGAGTGATCGGAAGTCCGAGCGTTAAGACATTGATAATGCGAATTCAGCCACAGTCGTAGCCAAGCATCATTAACCAGCAGTCTATCCAGACGTTTCCATAGGCTACGATCTCCTTCACTGCAATTATGCCAAGAAAAGAGTTCTCCTTGAACCGGTAGGTGAATTAATCCTGTGCCTAGGATACAATCCCGGAACTCGTTCATGGCCAGGTGAATGTCTGCTGAGGCTCCACACACCTCACTCATATCCACCACTGTATTAAAAGTCACCCCCAACAATCCACGGCTCATCAGAAATAGAGTCAGCCAATGTCACTAAGCTCTGCCACAACCCCGTCTACTGACACTATCATTAGCACCATAAACGACAGTAGCTAAGACAGATAGATGAGCACAGCGAATATTAATGCGACAGTGTATAAATTGGACATCCAAATTCAGCACATCCACATCAAGTAATTTCATCATCCCATGCAATCCAAATACGGTTTACCAGGCATATCATAATCAGTGAACCAAGACCATCGTGGCAAAAAGGTTTGAACACGCAGGACATTAACAGCAGAGACACGAGTTTCTAAGAGACCAAGAAAGTTTAACCTGAATTCGTTCACAAGCTCCTTCACTGCCACCTGATGGTCTCGCCTGTTCAGTCCTCGAACGTTCCAGAAGGCTGCATTTATTATGTCACATTTTGCAAGGGGCTGCTTATAGGACCCCGATCAGAATCACCATCATTAGTTAACAATAATGCATCAAACGGATTATACACAACTACCGCTTTCCCCTTATCAATGTAACTTCTTTCGTCAGTTCCCAATCTCCATATCTACAGTTTCTTCCCCCTCAGGTACCGTGTGTTGAACTATACGGACAGCATCCTTCTCCATAGGCTTGCTGACCGTGGGTGGGGGCATCACCAGTCGCTTCTGAACATACACCGCAACCTTCGGTTTCTCGAATTTATTAGATTCGGGACATGTAGCCGTCGAATGGCCTAGTGACACACATTGTTTACACTTAGGTGGTAGCCATTCATACTCAACATCCACCTTGCATGGCGATTCACCTCCAAGCTCATTAGGCATCATAATAACGACATGTTTTGGAAGCATAATGCATACACGAGCGAAATCCAACCTCATACATGCACGTGTAATCGCATCGGGGTAAAGCGGTCGTCCAATTCCACTCGCCACCGTGCTCAAACCCTCTGTCGTCCAGAGTTCCACTGGCAAGTGTCGAAGTTTGATCCACACCGGGACTTCTGTGTGTTTCAGTTTTCTTAACACCATGCCCGGTTCCCACTTTGCAACACAATTGATTGTCCAAGATACAACCAAGGACCGCCCTCGATCACCTCCTCCATGGCCGCGACAGTTTCGAATTGGAAAAAGAAAAACCCATTCGACGTTGCCTTAACCTCGCGCAAAGCTGGCCAAATAGAACGCACAAATTCATTGAGGTGATGGAAGTAAGGTTTTTTTCCAAGAAAATATCCAACAGCAGTAGTATTCCAACGTTGGGATCCCGCACGAATAATATCTATAGAAGGACGAACTATAACTTCCCCGTTTTGCACCGAAGGTGGATGAAGTTAAGTGTTTTCCGTGATGATTTATGAAATGCAGCGGCGATTTTGTGTCATCCATCTTGAAGGCCATATGTGGATGCACAGGGACTTTTCCAATAAAAAATTTCCGGCAAGTGTTTCGCCGGAGCCAAGGTCGTCGCCGGAAAAGCAGCTTTTGGCGGCTGTGGTATGAGCGGCGGCACAGGCAGTTGAACTGGAGAAGCTAGTTGCTGTTGGGGCGCCACCGAGCCGACAGCGGTGAAGAAATATGAGCCATGGCCGGCTGGTCGAAGGGAGACGAGACAGCCGGCGTTCGGTGGTGGAAACGGCCGTTCTGTCCGAGTTCATCTGCAGCGGAAGGAAGCGCTGCCAATAATGGAGAAGACGACATCGGCCCGGCTTCAGTGAGAAGTGGCGCCGTCCTCGGCGGTGAAGGGGTCATCCATGGTTGGTGCAGCCATGGGGAAGGCAAGTCAACCACGGCGTCCTTCATGGTGGCCGTCAATGCCGTCGGTGAGGGGTGCAAGGTCGGCGGCTGAGGCAGCTTTCCGGCAAGCGAGGGCTCGCAGTCGAAGCAGCGGCCAACGGTCGGTTCGGAGCCCCATGTGTCATCATGATTTGCTGCGACGCGGGACACGAGGGCGGCGCCGCATTGATGAGGACAGCTGGCTCCGCGTAACCCGAGGGCGGCGCCGCATAATTGAAGTCGGCTTGAACAGCCGTTGACCTTCGAGCCCCTTTTGTCATGTAGCTTTGCGGCTCCGCGGACCCCGAGGGCGTCGCCGCTTTGATGAGGACGGCTGGCTCCGCGGAACTCGAGGGCGGCGCCGCATTAATGAAGACGGCTTGTGCAGCCGTTGAACCTCGAGCCCCATGTGTCTTCAAGCTATGCGGCTCCGCGGAACCCAAGGGTGGCGCCGCACTAATGAGGTCGGCTGGTGCAGCCATTGACCCTCGTAACACTCGGGCTCTGTGAAGCCGCAAGCGCCTAGAGCCGAGCATCAACTATTGGCGGCTGCGACTTTTGAAGCCTCGACAGCCGCGTCACATTGGGGACCATTGGCGGCTTCGGCGTGCGACGTATCGACGGCTGCCCCCGCGGCTTGTGGTAAGTCAACGGCTGGACAAGTCGCCCTCGGTCCCAACAATGCGGCTGGACAAGCCGCCTTCGGTCCCATCATTGCGGCGCCGTCCTCGTGTTTCACGGAGCTGCAACCCATCATTGCGGCTGGACAAGCCGCCCTCGTCCCAACAATGCGGCTGGACAAGCCGCCCTCGGTCACAACAAAGCGGCGCCGTCCTCGTTGACTTCAACTCCGACTTTGCTCTCCACGCCGCCATTGACGGAAAACTCCATGGACGCCGAGGATGTCGACCTCTGCCGGAACAAGATGAACCCTTACCCGCCGAGGTCTTCGCCGCTGCCAACGGACGCTAGGGAGGTTGTGGTGGTGGACGACCCCTTCCCCGCCGAGGGCTCCGCTCCCGTTCTGAACGGCCAGTTCCGCCGCCAGTCGCCGGCTGTTTCCGTCGTCCAGCCGGCCAGGGCGTTTTTTCCTTTGCCGCCGTTGGCTAGGGTGGCACCACCACAACAACGAGCTGCCCCAGGACCGCTGCCTGCACCTCCGGTCAGAACACTTCCACCGACAGCTGCTATTCCGGCGACCACCACGATTCCGGTGAAACAATTGCATGAACTTTTTATTGGGAATGTCCCGTTGCATCCACATTCGGATTTTAAGATTGAAGACGATAAAATCGCTGCTGCATTCCATAAATCATCGCGAAAAACCCTGAACTTCATCCCACCTTCGGTGCAAAACGGGGAGGTTATTGTTCGCCCTTCTATTGACATTATCCGAGCGGGATCCCAGCGTTGGAATACTACTGCTGTTGGATATTTTCTGGGTAAAAAACCTTATTTCCATCACCTTAATGAATTTGTGCGTTCTATTTGGCCAGCTGTGCGTGATGTTAAGGCGACGACGAATGGGTTTTTCTTTTTTCCAATTTGAAACTGTCGCGGCCATGGAGGAAGTCATCGAGGGAGGTCCTTGGTTGTATCTTGGGCAACCGATTGTGTTACAAAAGTGGGAACTGGGCATGGTGTTAAGAAAACTGAAACACACAGAAGTCCCGGTTTGGATCAAACTTCGACACTTGCCGGTGGAACTCTGGACGACAGAGGGTTTGAGCACGGTGGCGAGTGGAATTGGCCGACCACTGTACCTGATGCGATTACACGTGCATGCACGAGGCTGGATTTCGCTCGTGTATGCGTGATGCTTAATGTCAGTTCGAAGCTACCAAAACACGTTGTAATTATGATGCCTAACGAACTTGGAGGAGAATCGGCATGCAAGGTGGATGTTGAGTACGAATGGCTTCCACCTAAATGCATGGGATGTTCAAGCCTTGGACATAGTACGAAGGAATGCCCTCTTTCAAAACCAACTAAGCCCGCGGTATCGATCTATGTTAGAAAATCCATGCCTATCATACCAGCTGAACCGGAATTGAAGTTGAAGAAAAAAGTCCAAGCCGACCCGGTTCCGAAAGAAATCCACCCTGAGCCTGAGGTAGACAGAGTTAGCGAGGACATGCCGGGGTATGACAGGGATAAGGGTAAGGATATTGTCCTTTTTAACGCTTTTGATTTACTGCGTGAAACTGATGATGAAGCAGACGGCTCGTCAAGGGGTCCTAACAAATGCAGCCCCTCAGAGGTTTCCCCATGTTGAATACAGCGATATGGAATGTTCGGGGACTGAACAGGAGAGACCATCAAGTTGCAGTTCGAGATCTTGTTAATGAATTCAGGTTACACTTTATCGCTTTATTGGAAACTAGGGTTTTGCAAAATAATGTCACACGAATCCAATCAGGTTTATTATCTAGATGGCGATGGTTTGTTGATTATGGGGGACCGGGTAATCGTATTTGGATTGCATGGAATGATGAGCTTATTGATGTGGATATTCTTAATGTTGATTCTCAATTTGTTCATTGTCGTGTTCATATCTATGAATTACATGAGACTATTTTGATTACGGTGGTTTATGGTGCGAATGATGTGAGTGCACGGCGAGAATTATGGCAGGGGCTTATTGATTTGTCAGTGACAATTGGCAACGAGCTGTGGCTGGTGGGAGGTGATTTTAATGCGGTATTGGATTTGAGTGAGGTTAGTGGAGCCTCTGGGACATACGAGTGGCCATGAACGAGTTTAATGATTGTATCATTCAGCCGGACTTCTTTCTCTTCCTATGCAAGGTGAACGTTTCACTTGGCATAACTGCAATTTGGATGGCCGGAGCCTTTGGAAGAGACTGGATCGATTGCTTGTTAATGATGTTTGGATGGATAGATGGCCGAACCTGTATTATACATGCCTCACACCTCGCACATCGGATCACTCACCGTTGGTTTTCAAAGGAGAATGTCGTAATATGCAGGTCAGTTTTGTTCCGCTTTGACAACTACCTTGCATTATCACCTGGATTCCTCGCATCTGTTCATTCCATTTTGGCGGCACTATTGTGGGTACTCCTATGTATTCAGTGACTAGAAAATTGAAAGCTCTTAAGCCGATTTTTCGGCAACAAAGACGTTGTAAAGGGGATCTGGCGATGAATGTCAAGCTGGCGGCTGGCTTCTTGGAGGTCGCTCAGAACATTCTCCAGTTGGATAGGCACAATTCTCTTCTCTTGCTATTGGAGCACTGCTGCAGGATAGTATACCTCAAAGCGTCTAAGCTTGAACAGGTTATGCTGAGACAGAGAGCAAAGCTTCAATGGCTGAAGGGTGGAGACCAATGCTCCAGGATTTTCTTCCGTCGGGTGGCCACTAGGAGGTCCAACAAGAGGTTTTCCAGATTTCCGATAACAATGGCAATGAACAGACAGAACCCACCGTTATTAGCAGTATCTTTGTGGAGTTTTTCCAGGATTTGTTGGGGGGGACCGGACTTCTAGGGCTATTGACCTTCGGTATTTACGTCCCTGGGCTAGGCATATTCTCTCGGATGATGAGGCTCGGGCTATTATTCGACCTGTTACCATTGATGAAGTTAAAACAGCTTTCTTTGATATTGAGGAAGACAAAGCCCCTGGGCCAGATGGATTCTCATCGGTTTCTTCAAAGCTGCATGGCCGGTTGTGGGAGGAGAGGTTTCGATCGCCATTATGGATTTCTTCAAGACGGCCGTCTCTTGAAACAAGTGAATGCTACTTTGCTCACATTGATTCCTAAGGTACGAACCCTCATTCAGTTGCAGAATTCAGGCCCATATCTTGCTGCAATGTTATTTATAAAGTTATTACCAAGATTCTTGTGAGCCGGATTAGAGAAAGTCTGGATTTACTCATTAGCCCATCTCAAAATGCATTGTCCGGGTCGGCTGATTAGCGATAAGGTCCTTTATTGCCAATGAAC
>JACGWL010000845.1:20000-61952 GCA_034509725.1 Sesamum angolense
TAAAGGCTTCAGACCATAAGAGTCCAGAAAAGTTTGGCCTATTCTCAGTGGACCAGCACTGGCCCAGCCCAAAACGGAAATGAGCTTGACGAAATTGGACCATTCCAAAACGGGCTAGGCTTCAGAACACAACTGTCCAGTAAAATGGGCCTTGATGTATTGGGCCATTACTAAAACGGGCCTGAAAGAGGTCTAAAACGGGCCTGAACGAGGTATGACAATAAATGACATTGGGTCTATTCTTAGTGGCCCAATACTAAAACGGGCCTGAAAGAAGTTGGAACAATTCCGTTGGGCCTATTCTTAGTGGCCCAGTACTAAAACAGGCCTGACAGAAGTATGACAACCAATGACATTGGGCCTATTCTTAGTGGCCCAGTACTAAAATGGGCCTAAAAGAAGTAGAACAAACGGACCATTAGGCCTATTCTTAGTGGCCCAGTACTATAACGGGCCGGGAAGAATAGGCCCAATAAAGGCCCAATGATACAGTCCGAACATCAACGGCCCATTAAGAAAGGAGGTGATCGTAGTGGGCCAATATCACAACGGTTCGGAGAAAAGCCTAATTTTGCAAAAATGCGAGCGTACTGTAATAAGCCCATTACAAGCCGGGGCAGACCGTGAAGGCCCAGTAGAAGAAGCAAGAGATATTTTCTTATTCTAATAACTAATGCCCTGCTTTAATTTTTATATAAATTAATCTTCATAGTTTCTTATAGAATTGGGAGTTTGCAAGATAGTTCAGCACAATTGTGGGATGGAATCTCAATTCAAAATTTTTTTAGACAAAGGCAATACAACATTGTCCCAAAATGAGATGATGGGGTTTTGAAATTGTGACCTTGATTATTGGACCAAAAAGTTAGGCAAGGGATACCAGTTGTCCAATAGCACTATTTTGAAAAGTTACAACAAGTAATTTATAAAAACCATACGCAAGGATTAACTTCGTTTTTTTGGCATGGGGCAAAAGCATTATAAAATTAAGATTAAGAACATTGCCCTCCATTACAAAAATTGAGATAACTACAATTTTATCGATCGAATGCAGGTGATCAAAATTTTGAAAACCGTTGTCGTTTTACTTCAATATCAAATTAACATCAGAAAAAGCCATTTTTCGAAAAATTCGGCCCCCAAACCGCCTTCGGCAGTTTTAGATCGCTAGATCTCGTCGAGCTACCCCAAATCAAAAAAAAATTCGCCCCAAACGGACCATTCTACGCAAAGTTATGGTCGTTCGAAGTTTCGCCCCCCCAACCTCGCAAATCCGAGGATAAAGCCTCGGCGTGGCCTCGTGGCTCCGTTTCCAATGCAAAGATCTCGTCGAGACACCCCGAAACGAGTGGTCGTATTGCCAAAATGGTGGTCTGAGCGTGGAGATATCGCCTCCCGAAGGTCGTGCCCCGTGCAACAGCTTTGTGCATGTGTCCTGTGAGTTCCGCTTTGCCAATCTTCCCATGCAAGAGATTATGTGTGGCTTTTGTCTTCATTCGTGGACTATTTTGGTCGTATAAACCACCCTCGGATATTTCTAATACCATGTCCTCAACTTTGAATCAGAATCACACTTTCAATATCAATGCATATTGGAACACCACAGCACCAGAGGTTTGCGTTCTTCCTTGTCGACTTCTACCAAATTTATGAAGTTGATGCTGTTTCTGAAACTGAGAACAGCTTGATATCTGTTTGTAGTTAGTAAATTTACTGATTTGCTGAGAGAAATAGCAATACAAAAAGCAGAATACTCCCTGAATGTTAGCAAAAAACTTGTTCTGCTGCACTTTTTTTTCTGAGATTCTTGCTGCAGCAGCGAGGATCTTCTTTGAATGGCGCTCAATTGGTTTCTGGGTCCCTGCAAAAAGAGACTGCAAAGTCACAATCCTCTCAATGGATTTAACACAATGACTTGGTGCAGATGGTAGCAGTTGGATTAGTTGAGCTGCCAGCAATATATTGTGGAGATAGATACGCTCTATGCGCAATGATAACTCTAGTTTTGAGTTTCTTTTCAAGGTTCAGATATACAGAAATTTCTATGAAACTTTTCTGCCTTTTTTTGGTTTTAAGATCTTGACACAATCCCTGTGACTTTTTCCTTGGAGGTCATCCCTATTAGGAACAGTAGATGCTTCAGCCGATCTAAGCTGGCAAGATGGTCTTCTATAGATAGGAGTGATTTTAGTCAAGTTGAGCAAGGTAGAATCTAATTTTCTGAATGAGAATCTGCAGCTGCCGTGGTCCTTGGAGTGGCTTGGATATCATATGAATGATGTGTAGAGCATCCACTCCAATCCAAGTTCCGGTGAGATTTCTTGCAAGACAAATCTGAAGTCCTCTAGCAAGAGGGGTACATGTGTATATGCATGAAAGTTTTAGTACACATCTCTGCTGTGTCTAGTTTTAATTTACGCATAATCATGCAAGTTGAACCAATATAACCTACAAGCTACAAGATTTTAAATACACTTTCTCCCTCTTTCCCCGCCTCTCTCTCTTTTGTCTCTTTTTCTTATTTTTGTTTCTACACACTTCTTATATATATACTTATATGTCTATACATATAAATATATATATATTTCTATCTTAGTTTCTAATGTGTATATGCATGAATATAATATCTTTTATTCATCCTAGGATCACATACAACCTGCATTCAACCTAGCCACTAGAAGTGGAGATTCCAAAACCAGTCACACATCAAGAGACTAAAGCATAAGTTTTGTTATTAGCATTAATATTAAATTTAATTCATCAACAAGTTTACAGATTGAAGAAACCCGAATATGAATATATCACTACTAATTTATAAATAACTGTGCCAATGGGTGTCCTACTATAAATGTCAGTGCAAGTGTTCAATGACTAATCCGATCTAGTATGACAAATTATACAAGATGAATATGTCAGTTAGCAAAAAGATGATCTTGGAAAGTGTAGCTAATAATTTACCTGGTATGGAATACAGACGTTGGAGGTTATTACCGTATGCTAAGATGAAAGTTAGGTGCTCATAGTCCGCAATGATCTCTCGCTCTCTAAAGTTTCTACTCCACAAAAACGGATTTGTGGATGACGAGTTTGTGCCGACGCCAAATTTTGTGATGAAAGATGATAAGCGAGCTACGTTCACACACACTAGTATATGTTCTCTAATTCTTACCAAACTTATCTGGAAAATGTATAATTTTTTGTTGAAGACCCACTCTCATAATCCAACACACAAATATCCCTCGTGGTAGGCGTGTAAAAATGTATTCAGCTTAATTTCGTTTCTCATTTGCTTTTGAAATCATCAGAAGCAACTAGAGTAGATCATGCTCGAAAGCCAATAATCTATAGCATAAGTAATTTCGTTGCGATATTACGACAGTCGAATTTCTCGCGGTTTCAGTTTTCACCTGTGCATTAAACGCACTTCTCTCACGTTGTATGCGGTAGTGTCGACAACTCCTTGACCCCCTTGTTAGTGATCAGCTCCGTTTTAGCATATAATATGTTGATGGTAATCTACGTCCATACCGACTGTTGTTGTACGTCCAATGTAAGAGCAGACACCAACTTATATTAACGTGAGTGAATTCGATGGAAAATACACAATTCTGGCATTCCTTTTTCTTTTAAAGTGGGATAGTATTCTAAGTCTGTCCAACAGAATTTTTTATAACCTCGCGAAATATAGGATTACTTAATCGGTATTGGGAGGTGTTTCACATAACACATATTTTGTGCCGGAGCTTGACTCGGAACAGATTTCTAAGCTGAGGCGGGTTACTGTTATACAAAAATGATTTATTCCTCTGTTTTACCGAAAAAGGAACTTACCCCAATGAAGATTCTTCTACAGTAATTAGAACGTAGTACGTGACACAACTAAATGAAGCTTTCGAAGCAGAGAAAAGTAAGGAATGCCCTTTTTTATGGTCACGGCGGACTGGTGGTGATGAGTAGAGACAGTCGCCTAAATAGATCTGCAAAAGATAGATCAACTACGAAATTTTCGTTTCTGCTTAATTGTTACGTAAGAGAAAATTGTTGTGTTCATACGGATCGTTTGCTTATATGGCAAAGGTTGCGGTCTTGGAAAGTGGTTGTAGAGATCGAAAGGTTATAAAACTGCCGATTCGGCATTGGATGGAAAGGTCGTATGGGCTGTGGCCTTAGCTGCGGAGGTTGACCAGAGTGACTGTCTAAACCCCGTATGACATGTTGAAAAACAGAGACAAACAAGCTCCACCACGCCCTAATAGCCTAACTTTATAAAGGAGCCCGTGAGAGTCTGCGGTTTATGTGAGAAAGAATTAAACCGTAGATCTCAGAGCGAAAGAGCAAATCGTGCAGAATACTAGCACTTGCACCCACAACTATTAAGCGGGTGGCCCCTCCAGATGCCGGGCAACGATGGTAAGACAAATACGGTGACTATGTAAATCGCGTGGTATGAGGTGCACAAAAAAAGTAAACCACGAACGCTTTGAGGTATCATAGGGTATGCATTGTGAACATAGGTCCACCTTATTGGCATGTTAAAGTGAGATCAAGAGTTCCACAGAATGGGATTGTCTTCTTTTCAATTTTATGTGGAGCCAATCCACTTGCCCTGCTCTACACCTCCGATCAGATAAGGTGTGATGCGCGTTAATGTATCTTGTTTGATAAATTAAGTGAGTGTGTAATGTTTTCATAATACATTTGTGGATTTGCCCCAATCCCGAAATATTTGATTAATATCTGGCCGTTATCTTTATCATGGTTAATAAATGATCCTAGCAGACTAAGTGCTAATACAGTAAGAGATTGCATGCGTGGTGTTGGATTTTGTTTCTGATCGGTTTTCGTTGTTATAGCGGATAAAGTGCAGTTTGAAGGCATATGTAAAATTCGCACTATTTCTTAGATGTTGAGCGACCCGGGTATTGTATATTATTTTCCGAAATTCCAATTTTCAAATTAGAGGTGAAATGCCCACAGACCTAAGTTAACCACATGAATGCTCTCGGCATATCGCATAATATGCGTTTTATTTATGGTTGATCTCAATCCTTTATGACCAAATCCTCTAAATGAAGACTCGCTCTGAAATGTGTGTCGCCGGAGTCTGATGGACTTCATGTATTACTCCCGAGAAAAAAATTTTGTCTCAGTTAGATCCGTTATACTAATACAAGTATTTTAACTATCATCCAGACAGCTTGTTTGTTCGTGCGTGGCCATAAGACGGTGCCCGAAGTCGTTCTCTATTTGCAGTGTTAGTGGATATTGTTATTGCCCATATTTATTTTAATGTGCTCTTGAAGAAATGAGCACTTGGTGGGTCAGTGGATTTAGAAGTAGTATAAATTACTCCGTATTGACTGCAAACTGATAGCTCGCGGGAAATCAGTCAGGAATATAAGAAGTCCTAAATACTGGCTATGTAGTTAAATAATTGGACTGATGGTCTCTGATAGTATAAGGTATTATCACTTCGCGTACTTAATGCACCGAAATCATGCGCTAGAGTGACATATGCGCATAACTCTATCTGGTATCATTGGACC
Source organism: Sesamum angolense (assembly GCA_034509725.1). Classification (NCBI taxonomy): domain Eukaryota; kingdom Viridiplantae; phylum Streptophyta; class Magnoliopsida; order Lamiales; family Pedaliaceae; genus Sesamum; species Sesamum angolense. The sequence continues at coordinate 25,547 of JACGWL010000845.1, forward strand.
ATATTGGCAATGTATGCTGTGTCGTAACATTCATGGTGGCAGTCCTGAATTGAATCTTTTCTGTTCTTTACAGGAAAATAAGGTCAACATAGAGAACAGCATTGGAGTCAGGTGCCCAGTTCATTGCTCAATAATTTGATAGTTCATTTGAATTTGGTTTAAAGGAAGAGCTTTGAGGCGACGGAGTGGTGTGATATAGAACACAAACCAAACCTTGACCTTCTCTATATAAATCTCTCTGTGCCTGTCAGCTGCATTACCTAATAACGTTTCGAACAGGGAGACATCTTACATGGTAAAAGCCGATGCTCGGACAATGACACTATAGGTTGTCGAGCCTCAAACTGCTTCACAGATGTCGCTCGCTCTTATTTACATTACATCAGTGTCGTGTGACGTGCTCTCAATAGTCGCGATTGTGCAACGATCGCATTCGTCATAGCACGGAGGAAGAACAAAGGAGGTTCGCTACGATTCTGGTTTAATCATTCGTTTTTGAGAGTAATAAAAAACAATGTCAATTTGCCTTTGTGAGTTAATCCCTTGTGACATATATCCAACGCCACATCGCTATTGTATTAATATAGATTGCGCCGTGAAAATCTTGCTCTACTTGTTCGGCCAAAGAACTTTTCGCCATCTAGTTCCCCGTGAACCTAAGGAATTGTGCCATTAAGCGGCCGGGAGACGGACAATAGGGACAGTATCTGTATGACATCGGAGCCTAATGGTGGTCACAGGGCCGCCACTATATATTTTTCCGCCGGGTAAGTCTCTTTTGGTAATGCTCGGCCGTTCTTCTGGCACCTGTATTAGAATGCGGCATCATTTTTTGGGTCATGAATCTGCACTTCGTAATGCCTATCATTTTTTCTTGCGTTATATACTGTGTCTCGTATTTTTTGATTTATGGTACTAATGATCGTATAAAAGAACTTGTTAATGTAAAAAAAAATATAACGTATTAATTGGAGAGGATTGTGCTAGAACATTATCCTATATTCCCAAAGAGAGGAAGAGAGGATGAGTTACTTTCTAGTTGGTGGAAAAGAGTATGCAGATTCGTATCTTGTGCATTAAGTCACTCGTGCCAAGCCTTCTAGAGGCTGAGAAAGGCCCAACCATAAAGATCACCACACATATCGAGCGAGAAGGTGAGGAATTAATTTGGAATTAATTCCGCTAAGAGCGGGATATTACTTAATTAGATTAATTAATTCTGGAGAGAATAAAGATTAGAGCATTAGTGCCAAATTGATTATAGCGCAATTTAGATGCCATTATATTAACTACAATTTACTTCAGAATTGAGGATCCCTGATGAATTCAACATTTTAGGACTAAGGCTATGCCTCCTATTTAACCTGACAGGGAGAATGTGGAATAAGTGATGATATATACGGGCTCTGATATTTAATTGTTGCCCCCAGTATGTTGGAACAACTAGTGTGCGGAGATTAGTGAATCGTTGGATTCTTTGATTTGTATAAAAAGGCTAAGATATAGGTTATGAAAAGGTAAATACTAGTAGTCTTATTTTCTCTCTTGCCGGTTGGGTTAACTGAGTTAATTAGAGTTTATTATTGATTTCTATTTTTAAGATACTTATTGAGTAGCGTTTTGTACTTTTTAAAATTCTGTATTGAGAAGATGTGAGAGATTATTACTATAGGAAGCTTTATCTTTTTTGGCATTTTATTTAATTGGACTAAAATATTAAGTCCAGAAAAAATTATGAATTTCAATTCTATGCTTACCTTGTGTATATTGACTTTAGTTTGCGAACTATGAGCAAACCCTCTGAATTCGCTGCGTTCCAAAATGCAGATTCATGCTCTAGTGAGCCCCATGTAAACTTGTGTGGAAGGAGAATTGTTTTTAAAATTCATATCAGAATATTAATATAGCTGAAAAATTTGTTGGGAAATAATTATTATAGTCAGCCAAGAGTTGCTTGCAGTGAATGGTGGTTGTGGAATGCTTAGAACACAGCGCCCGCCTAACCGCTATAATAAGCTGAAAAGTAAAAGAAAATGGTGTGTGTTATGAACTAGTTCCGATGTTCTCTCGTCCTTTGCCAGTCCTGTGAGTCTCATCATTTACAATTCCAACTCGTGGACAGCCATAACACTCACAAAATCCCTAGCGATTTTGATTTTGACACACAAAAATTTCGTGCTCTCTCCTCCAAGAATTAACAAACATTCTTCTCCTCCTCTGTTGAAGTTCTTCTTGGTTTAGAACCTAGTGAAGAACAAAGGAGATCGAAATACACTAATTCATAGTGTAATTTCAATTCCTCTTCGTACGGATTTAATCCTTACTACACAAGGATAAATCTAACCTTTTAGTGTGGTGTGGACGATATTAGAGGCCTCCTACATTGGAGTCTTGCATGGACGAACCCCGGAGAGGAGATCTACCGAATTGCCGATCGGAGGAGAAAAACGAAAGGTAACTATAGATTTATTCATGCTTTCATTTTTTTATTCATTAGCCTAATTACATGATTAGATCTATGATTATTACACCAAACACCCGGGAAAAGATCAAGAGTACACCTCTTGATCGGTATTTAATTCTTTTATTTACCATTTTTTCAATATTTCGCGCTTGCGCATTACTTCCCGGGCTGATCCACTTCCTTCAGTCCGAACTTGAGGAATCATGGCAGTCACATGCATATGATGGCTATATCTTGGATCTAAAGAAAGATGACTGTGTCTTCGATATGGTCATTATAAGCCTTATCCAGTATAGTCGGATGCAGTAAGAACGGTGGATTCCAAGATAGAATCCGTCCTCTGTCAGTATATGATAGTTATGTCTCCTATGCGCTTTGAGATGGTTTAAACTCTCCAAGTCTATAGCCATAGCGATTGCTCGAATAGGAAATGGTTTTCTTTGTCGACCAATAGAGTAAACGCATCTCGAGTATTCAGCATAGTTGCCTGGTCCAGGATGGGAACTGACACCCAATTTCGTGCCCTAGACTAAGGCCGAGAGATGATCGATGGAAGGACCATACCTGTATGGAATTCGGGAGCCCAAATGTTCACGCCGACATTCACCTAGTCTCTATTGCCATTGACCATTGCTAGACGGTCACCTATGGTGACGGACGTTTTTAATTAATGGTTAATGAAAAATAATTAATTAAATTAGATTTAATTAATTATTTGTGTTGGACATAATGCCCAAGTCTAGCTGAGAGTGTGAAGGAAGCGGATCGGCCCGGGAAGCGCGGCGGAAGCGCGAATAATCGAACTAACGGTAAAACGTGTGATAATTAACGAAATTAATTCTGATCAAGGGGTGTACCCTTGATCATTCCCGGGCGTTCGGTGTATTAAACAATACACAGGCCAAGAATAATATGAGAAAAATAGAAAGAGCAAAAACAAAGTTTACCTTTAGTTTTCTCGTACGGCTACAAGCATTGATTCCCTTTTCAACCCGATTCTTCTCCACGAGGTTTCAACATTGAAACCCTCTAAATCCGTCCACTATAATCACCATGGATCTTCCTTTTTCTCGTGCTAGCAATATGAAGAAAGGGAAAGGAGAATCAACAACATGTTATTAGTTAACGGCGTTGTTTCTCTTCATTCCTTTTCTGATTCGATGAACTAAAAAAATGAAGAAGGAGAGGAGTATTTTGGGAGAGAAAAACCAAGAAGAAAGCTAATTGTTGGAGAGCCAAATTCGTGGGTTAGGGTTGTTAGAGTTAGGAGAGTGTGTTAGTGTTTTTGACCTAGTCATAACACTACACTAGATAAGACCTCGATCTTGAGATCCTCCCAAGAATGACACACCACCACTAAAGGATGTGGAGATTTCGTGCTAGGAAAATCTCCACAAAAGAGATGGAGATCAAAACAATCGCTATCAATTAACGTGTTTTGATCTCTCTGTCGTTTTTCCTTTTGATCTCTAAGACCAAATGAAAAATTGATATGGAGAAATGGGAGAGAGAGAGAGGCACGAAATTTGTGAGGTTTTTAGAGGCTAGTATCTGTTGTGTGTGTGGCTAGGGTTTAATGAAGGTATATATATGATCTAGTCGTATACATAGTAGGAGTCCTAACCTAGTAAGGCTCCAAAACAACCATCCTAACCCTAGCCACCCTTAAGCACGAATTTTGGCTTCTAAATCAGCCAAAGAACCTTTCAAAAAATGTCCTCCTTAACTTAGCCAAGGTCCAACCAAGGCCTTGGGCTTGTATTTAATGAATCGGGCTCGATAGGATCAAGCCCACGTCTTATGGACTTATATTAAATCTAATTTAATCATAAGCCCAATATTAAACTCCTTATCTTTAATCTAATTAAAAGATCCAAGCCCATTCTCTCTCTTTCAATTTATAAATCCAATTAATTAAATTTCAAGTCATCCATCTAATGGATTGGTCAAAATAAATGATCCAATCATTTATTCTCTCCAAAGATTAATTTAATTCAATTAAATTAATCCGACTCTTCTAGAATTAATTCAAATTAATTCTATCCCACTATAGCTGTAGGGTGGACTCTTTAGGTTCACCCTTCAGCTAGACTTGAGCATGTGTGACCAACACAATTAATTAAATCTAATTTAATTAATTATTTCCGATTATCCCATAACCGGAAATGGCCCGTTACCATGGGTGGTTGTCTTGCAACAATCCACAGCACTAGAGACTAGGTGAATGTTGGCGTGAACATTTAGGCTCCGAATCCATACGAGTACGGTCCTACTGTCAACCGTCTCCTGGCCTTAGTCTAGGGCATGGAATTGGGTGTCGGTTCCCATCCTTGACTAGGCAACTATGCTTAACACTCGAGATGCGTTTACTCTACTGATCCGATCTAGGAAACCTATCTCTGATCGATCAATCGCTTTGGCCAAAGACTTTTAGAGTCTAAACCATCTTAAGGTGCATAGGAGAACTCTCGGTCATATAATGACAGGGGACAGATCATCTCTTGGAATCCACCGTCCTCGCGACATACTCCGAGTGCACTGGATAAGGCTTATGATGACCATGCCTCATGACACAGCCACCGCTCGCCTTATCCAAGATACAATCTTCGTATGCACGTGACTGCCATGATTACTAAGTCAGAGGACTAATTCTCGTACTATCAGAATCGGGAATCCCAGTCATACCGACCAAGCCTTAAAAGGCTTCCATATGACGATTCCCGCGAGTCACTTCAGTCAGTTGACTACCTTGCCAACTAACCCACTAAAACTGCATGGACGATCTACGTCTCCTACCGATGAAACACGACTGCAGTACTTAGTGCAAGTCTCCATAGGATTCTCGATGCCCAATCTCGAGGTCCTCAACTTGGAAAGTTCCAGACCGACACTTAGGAGTTGGTTTCATAGCTGCCAAACTTATGCGCGACCCAACTCCACGGGTTAACCTTTCGATCCGTGGGCATTTCGTTGTAATATTGAAACCTCGTTCAGTATCAGTGGTAAGCACAACGAAACATATTGCCATCTTGATGAATTCTTACCATATTCACCAATCTAATAATATTTAATAAAGATTGTCGAATGGAAAACTGCCAATCTAATTGGCTTTTGGTCACCCATTCCAACAATATCCCACTTGACCATTAAGCCAATTACCCATGTCGCTCAGAACCTTCTGAGCATGAGCAATCTACGATACCGACTCAGTTTCGCGGGTCTACTTTATTTTCTACTGGATCTATACGGTCCAACCGTGTATTTCCTTTCACCATCACTGCCTGCAGATGGTTGTTATCTAAGAATTTTCGTGATCTTATGATGAGATCTCGGGCCCATAAGGCTCTTGCCCTAGCCTTGTTGTTCGCCTCTAAAGCTACAACTGGCTCGGCTATGCTAGGCACCACATCCATCCAATGGATGTTGTTTTTCGATCCAAACCACTTTCTAGACTGACTTGTTAAAGTCGCCCCACATTCAACTTTTAAGATGGGGCGTTTGCTTGAAATCCCTCCAAGCTACCATGCCTACCATCAAGTCCGAACGTGATTATACTTTGAGGACTTATCCGTTATTCACATGAGTCTGGAAGCTAGTATCGCTTTAACCTTTCAAAATTAACTCTCCACAAATCGTGTATCAGACACACTTTTTTAATCCTTATTCAGGAATTAAAGATTGTTCCTGACAACCATCTATTGCCAATTGGTGTATTTCCAATATACGTTGTGTCTTAGTGTTTCTCAAACATCTTTATATGGAGAATTTCGTGAACAACTTTATATGTGTCTTAGTGTTTCTCAACATCTTAACCTCATTCCAAATGGGAAAGATGTTTATACACTAAACACATTGGAACTCACACCTACTCCCACTGACGTTGGGCTCATTTTATCAAATCATACCTAGTATGATCTTTAGATAAAAATGAATATTCCAGTTTTACAAAGTCTCAAACCCAATTTGAACTTCTTGGTGAATCCTTAGGCTCTAAGCCATTGATTCCAAACGATGTCCAACATCACTCCTCCTTATGTCTTTTTGGATTAAAATCCAATTCCCATGGACAAATAAGGACTGGGATATGGTCAGTTAGAGATGTAGTTGATTACGAATGAGACATTTGAGAAGTTATATAAAACTTGCTCCCACTATATCCTTTACGTGTATAGGACCATCCTATTAACTCAAGTACTTTGTGGGACAAGAGTTTCATCATACAGTAAGGGCCAATCTGTTTCAGTGAAACACCAATCAAACAAAGTCCAACTTAGTTCGATTTCTTCCTTATCAGAGACCGGTCAACTGTGGTCCTTTCAGGAAGAACTTCATCGAGTGAGAATCACATTCTCATAAAGAACTCTCACTAAATACACACCCTCTCGATTCAATCGAAAGTTGATCATGTTGGTTCACCACTCCGAGTCCAATTCTTTGAACCTCATCAAATAAAATTAGACTGGTGAACCCCCACACCGATCTTGTGTATTTTAGTAACTCACAGATATCACATTGGATCCAATCCAACATGTAACTGGTAAACTCATTTTGTTCCGCAAAAAAGCTTTTGTGGTCTTTTTCCTTCTCAGTAAGGTTTTGAAAGCTAATAGATCCAAATCGCCTATGTCTGGTACTCTTTGAATCCATCAATCTCTCTCTTCCTCAACTAGAATAGATTGACCTACCAGGACTGTAAGCTTGGGCTCTTTGATTATCATTTTATCTTTATTTGAGTATCCATAATCCAATTATGAAATAGTATACGTTTCACCCAGCAGACATGAATCCATTCAATGTCAAATAAGAGACTTAATATGATCAAAATATGTAATCAAAATTGTCCAACAATAATTGAAAACATTATTTCAATCATGCTAGGTTACATAGATACTATCCTAACATGATCACCATTAAGCCTAACTAAGCCCAAGTCTTTTATAGCAACAACCCCACTATCGCTAAGCCTTAGGACCTTTTGTTTCGGCTTTCTACTCCTCATCACCATCTGCAAACCATTTGCAAATTATGAATTCATTGGTATCCAATACCAAGAGTATAATGGTGATTATGTTAGTACTTAATTAAAGATTTATACCTTCATTGGAGAGGAGCTTAGTACACTCCCTCTTCTAATGGTCCTTCTCTCGGCAATAAATGCAAACATCATTCGAAATCCTTGACTGACGAACCCTCTTCCTCTTTCCTTTACTCCCGCCTAGCGGTGTAACAGGAATATTTGAAGTGTTAGCAGTGGTAGAAAACATCTCACCCTTCTTCCTCTTCTCGCATCCGGCAACCTTGGCCTTTGCTTTAGAGGTTGAAGCCTCTCCCACTAGTACCGTCGGCGCATATTTTTCAATCGTTGCCTCGTACTTGATCAATATATTAATCAACTCATGAAAGCTTTCCTTAAGCTCATTCATGTTACAGCTGATAGTCATTGATCAAGGGAGAGAGATAGTGATTAGAATCAACTCAACGTACGTTTCTCCTCCTTGAAATTAGCCTGGAGGTCTTTAAGCTTCTCCACTAGGGAAAGCATCATCACTCCATGCTCACGTACAATGATCCCTTAATCGTTATCGTGTCAAAGAATGCCTTCGTCAAGGCATATCTAATATGCCATTCCGGTACCGCATAAAGTTCTTTTCATGTGGTGGATTATCGATAAGACGTCTCATACCTTTCGTACTGTTTCTGGATCTCGTTACTCATCGAGCCCAGTACGATACTGTGTACTTTCTGATTGTTCTCATGCCACTGAGTAAACTTTTTGAACGTCCAACGTTCTCCAGGCAGGAACCCTTCCGACAAAGTCCGAGGTAGAGACTTATGCAGAACGTAAGTCTGGTACTTGAAATCGAGGACCATCCTCAGATTTCTCAGTCAATCCAAAAAAGTTTGTTCCATTAAATATTAGCCTCAAGTATAATTAAGTGGATTCTTAGAAATTAACAATAAACAGAAAAGTAAGCAGATTATTATAATATTAGGTTCAAGTTAAGGACTTGGACTTCAGTCATTAAACCTCCCACTATTTCTGCGAAAGGCCATCACTCTCAAATGGGGTTTCGGGAAAACCATTTTCCTATTGGGCTTGAGGTCCACAAGCGAAATTCTCCATGCCCCGCTTTTACAATTCACATGGAAATAATCTTGTGGGAGGTATCCAATACCATTCTCGTCCTACAAGATCGCCAAGATATTTTGCCTCACCTTTTCACGTGATTCCAAGGACTCCAAGCAAATCACGTTACTTGGTGTTAGACCGACCCATCAACCGAATCATACCACAAACTATTGCCCCAACTCGTGAGGCAGGGAAATAGAAGTGTAGTCTTTTCGTTCACAATAATAGTGCAGCTTTATTTTAGTCCAAACGTGCCACGACTCGTGAGACCACGTATGAGCGAAATCAGCTTCCTCACTACATTATTGTGGATGAAAGGCATGGAAATTATATCACTTGGCATTAGTCCTAATCCATCAACTGAATCATAGCACACACTATCGCCCCCCATGACTCGTGAGACAGGGAAATAGGTGTGTATTCACTTCGTTCACAGTAACAGTGCAGCTTCGTTTCAGTCCAAACGTGCCACGACTCGTGAGACCATGTATAGGTGAAATTGGCTTTCTCACTACATTACTGTGGATTGGATGTATGGAATAACGAGCCATTATGTTTATTTCAAATTTTAGGGTCTAATTATTAACTTGGTCCAACCAAGTGAGAATTTATTTTAGTAGTTTGACCGAGGCCTCATCACAATTAATATCTTGCATGACAATATATCCAATATATAATGCATTTAAATAAAACGCATCGCATGCAAAATAAAAGCCTAGCATGCCCCTGTTGGATGATCACAAGCCCAAAACCTATGTGACCCACTGAGCCCGCAGTGGATCTATGGTCAGTATAAGGGTAGGCATATGCTATTACAAGATATTTAACCCATTAACACATTATGGGCCTTGTAATCTCTCTTTTTTTTTTCTTTTCCTTCGTGGGCTCCGTCCTTCGGGTCTCTTATCCATGGATCTCCGTGGGCCAACCCATGGCCTCCTCCATGGGCCTCCATCATCTGGGCTTGCTCTTTACAATTATTAAAAAATAAAGTAAAATCCTCTCCACCTATTCTACTCTCATTACAACTTAAAAAGAAACCCCAATCAACAGTTGGGGGAGTACATGAATAGGGAGAAAGCAAGCCTTAAACATATTAGACTAAAAATGAAGAGAAAAACGAAAATAAGAGGTACGCAGGCCCCAACCCAACAGAAAATAAACCATACACAGGGTCTAATAGGCTTCGTGATCATCCATGTTAATCCAATTAACAAAATAGCACATTTATTTCAAAATAAACATGCACACGAAAATATAATACAAACCATGCATTATAATTAATGACATCCAATGTCATAAATAATCTACACATCAAATCTCAGGAATTTATATGTAAAATAATGCAACTTAATAATGGACATAAGTGCAACCCATGCAAAAATCAATTCTTGTTTGAAAACCTATTCAAATTAATTTTAGTAATTTAATCTTGGAAAATACCAAATCTCAACCAAAAATTAAATTCACCAAAATTAACTGTTCAGAAAAATATGCAGAAAAATCAGAAAAAATCAAAAATGAAAAATTCTGAAAAAATCAGAAAAATCAAGTCAGACGGCCGGCCGGCCCAGCCGGTCGGCAGCAGGCGCGCGTGCGCGCGCAAGCAGCCTGCCTGCCCCGCGCGCCCCTGCCTACAAGCCGTCCGCAGCACATCGCACGAGCCCCCTGCGGGCGCGCTACCGGGCCCTGCACGCGCGCCTGCCTGCGCGCCTGCCAGACTGCTGGCAGCGTCGGCCGCTACTCGTTTTTTTTTTTTCCAATTTTCTAAAAACTTTTTTTCCTGCAATTTCTGAAACAACAAGAAAATTATCAATTTTCAGAAATTTCAAATTTCAATAGAAAATCTCATGTCCAAAATTAAAGGCAAAATAAAACACATAAACCCTAGATCTAGATATGCAATTAAAATTCAAAAATCATGCTTCCAAAGCCGATTAAAAACATGTAAACATGCTGAAACACGAAATACACGTTAGATTCTAGGCCTATACACCGAACCGGGCTCTGATACAACTTGAAGGAAGTGGATCGGCCCGGGAAGCACGGCGGAAGCGCGAATAATCGAACTAACGGTAAAACGTGCGATAATTAACGAAATTAATTCTGATCAAGGGGTGTACCCTTGATCGTTCCCGGGTGTTCGGTGTATTAAACAATACAGAGGCCAAGAATAATATGAGAAAAATAGAAAGAGCAAAAACGAAGTTTACCTTTGTAGTTTTCTCGTACGGCTACAAGCATTGATCCCCTTTTCAACCCGATTCTTCTCCACGAGGTTTCAACATTGAAACCCTCTAAATCCATCCACTATAATCACCATGAATCTTCCTTTTTCTCGTGCTAGCAAGATAAAGAAAGGGAAAGGAGAAATCAACAACACGTTATTAGTTAACAGCGTCGATTTCTCTTCGTTCCTTTTCTGATTCGATGAACCAAAGAAACGAAGAAGGAGAGGAGTATTTTGGGAGAGAAAAACCAAGAAGAAAGCTAATTTTTGGACAGCCAAATTCGTGGATTAGGGTTGTTAGAGTTAGGAGAGTGTGTTAGTGTCTTTGACCTAGTCACAACACCACACTAGATGAGACCTCGATCTTGAGATCCTCCCAAGAATGACACACCACCACTAAAGGATGTGGAGATTTCGTGCTAGCAAAATCTCCACAGAAGAGATGGAGATCAAAACAATCGCTATGAATTAACGTGTTTTGATCTCTCTGTCGTTTTTCCTTTTGATCTCTAAGACCAAATGAAAAATTGATATGGAGAACATGGGAGAGAGAGAGAGAGCACGAAATTTGTGAGGTTTTTAGAGGCTAGTATCTGTTGTGTGTGTGGCTAGGGTTTAATGAAGGTATATATATGATCTAGTCATACACATACTAGGAGTCCTAACCTAGTTAGGCTCCAAAACAACCATCCTAATCCTAGCCACCCTTAAGCACGAATTTTGGCTTCTAAATCAGCCAAAGAACCTTCCAAAAATGTCCTCCTTAACTTAGCCAAGGTCCAACCAAGGCCTTGGGCTTGTATTTAATGAATCGGGCTCGATAGGATCAAGCCCATGTCTTATGGACTTATATTAAATCTAATTTAATCATAAGCCCAACATTAAACTCCTTATTTTTAATCTAATTAAAAGATCCAAGCCCATGCTCTCTCTTTCAATTTATAAATCCAATTTATAAATTGGATCAAGCCAAATAAAATTAATCCAATTAATTTTACTAGCTAACTTGAAATTCTAATTAATCCAATTAATTAAATTTCAAGTCATCCATCTAATGGATTGGTCTAAATAAATGATCCAATCATTTATTCTCTCCAAAGATTAATTTAATCCAATTAAATTTAATCCGACTCTTCTAGAATTAATTCCAAATTAATTCTATCCCACTATAGTGGTAAGGTGTGACTCTTTAGGTTCACCCTTCAGCTAGAGTTGAGCATATGTGACCAACACAATTAATTAAATCTAATTTAATTAATTATTTCCGATTATCCCATAATCGGAAATGGCCCGTTACAATGGGTGATTGTCTAGCAACAATCCACGGCACTAGAGACTAGGTGAATGTTGGCGTGAACATTTAGGCTCCAAATCCATACGAGTACGGTCCTACTGTCAACCGTCTCCTGGCCTTAGTCTAGGGAATGGAATTGGGTGTCGGTTCCCATCCTTGACTAGGCAACTATGCTTAACACTCGAGATGCGTTTACTCTACTGATCCGATCTAGGAAACCTATCCCTGATCGTTCAATCGCTTTGGCCAAAGACTTTTAAAGTCTAAACCATCTGAAGGTGCATAGGAGAAGTCTCTGTCATATAATGACAGGGGACAGATCCTCTCTTGGAATCCACCATCCTCGCTACATACTCCGAGTGCACTGGATAAGGCTTATGATGACCATGCCTCATGACACAGCCACCGCTCGCCTTATCCAAGATACAATCTTCGTATGCACGTGATGCCATGATTACTCAAGTCAGAGGACTAATTCTCGTACTATCGGAACCAGGAATCCCAGTCATACCGACCAAGCCTTAAAAGGCTTCCATATGACGATTCCCGCGAGTCACTTCAGTCAGTTGACTACCTTGCCAACTAACCCACTAAAACTGCATGGACGATCTACGTCTCCTACCGATGAAACACGACTGCAGTACTTAGTGCAAGTCTCCATAGGATTCTCGATGCCCAATCTCGAGTTCCTCGACTTGGAAAGTTCCAGACCGACCCTTAGGAGTTGATTTCATAGCTGCCAAACTTATGCGCAGCCCAACTCCACGGGTTAACCTTTCGATCCGTGGGCATTTCGTTGTGATATTGAAACCTTGTTCAGTATCAGTGGTAAGCACAACGAAACATATTGCCATCTTGATGATTTTTTACCATATTCACCAATCTAATATTATTTAATAAAGATTGTCGAATGAAAAACAACGAATCCAATTGGCTTTTGGTCACCCATTCCAACAGAGTGATCCTAAAGAATCACACACAAATCACTATGGAATCGGTAGAATTAATTTAGAATTAATTCTAGAAGAAACGAATTAATCTAATTAGATTAAATTAATTTAAGGAGAATATAAATGATTGGATCACTTATTTGGGAAATTCCATTGGATGGATGGCCCAAGAATTTATTAATTAGATTAATTAATTTTTGGCTTAGCACCTTTAAATTAATTGGATTAATTTATCGGGTTGGTTTAATTAATTGATTGGATCAATTAATTAGTGTTTTGAGTTATGTTTATTTAATTGGATTAAATGTTTGGATTTCTATAAGTTTTTGAATTAATTAGATTAATTCAAAATCCATGGACATTGTTTAGACTTGATTTAATTTGATTAAACCAAGACCGATCAAAATCGGTCCATGACTTGAAGTCTAAGTCAAAAGTCAAAATCAAAGATTAATGGAAGTTGAAGGAAGTTGAGAAGGATTTTTACCTCCTCCACATAAAGGCCATGATGGCTTAGTGGTGCATGTATTGTGCATGTGTATGTATGGAAGTTATTTTAGAGATAACTAGTGGTTTTTCTTACAACACATGATATACATTGCTTGCTCTCTCTCCTTAATTAAACCACCACCAAAAGCCACGAAATTCACTCACTTTTTCTTCATGTTTTAAGTCATTCTTGAATTGGATTCAAGTTAAGAACAAGAGAAATATGTATACACTAATCAATAATGTACTATAATTTTGTTTCTTCCTTGGTCTAGCATCTACCTAGCAGTAGACCTAAATTGATTACACAGGTGTGGTGTGGACAAATTACAGGGATTCTAATTTTGATCCTAAGGTGAACGGAAGAAGAACGCAAAGGGAAACAATGCTTGTTGCCGTTCTACGTAGGAAAACAAAAAAGGTAATATTTCAGTTATATTTGTTGTACCTTTTTATTTTCTCCTTTAGCCATAGTCCTATGCATCTTTTATTTGCTTTATTATGCATTTGAGAACACCAAACTCCGGGAATTCAAAGGGAACACCCCTTTGAAATCGATTTAAATTCTTTTATTTTCACGCTTCCACCGCGTTCCCGAGCCATACCGATTCTTTTACTATGCTTCATATTCGAAATGCGTTTACTCTACTGATCGTCATAGAAAATCCATTCCCACTCGATCAATCATTATGACCGTAGATTTGAAGATTCTAAACCGTCTCAGAGAGAATAGGAGATCTCGTTGTCCCAATACTGACAGGGGACAGATTATTTCTTAGAATCCACCATCCACACTACATACTCCGACTGCACTAGATAAAACTTATGACGACCATGCATCATGATATAACCACCTCTCGTCATATTCAAGATACAGTCTTCGTATGCACAAGATTGTCATGATTCCTCAAGTCCGAGACTAATCCCGTACTATCGGAACTGGGAATCCCAGTTATACCGACCAAACCTTAAGACTTCCATATGACGATTCCCACAAGTCAGTTCAGTTTATCGACTACCTTGCTAACTAACCCTCTAAAACTACAAAGACGACCTACATCTCCTGCCGATGAAACATGCAAAGTAAGTCAACTCCTCTATCAACCCGGAGAGAACCTGAGGGAACGGCCTGCCAAACCAATGCACAACCCAACTCCGTGGGTTTAATCTTTTCGGTCTGTGGGCATTTCGTTGTGATATTAAAACTCTGTTCAATATCAGTGGTAAGCATAACGAAACTTAATGCCAACTTGATGAATCTTACCGTATTCATCAATTTAATATTATTTGATAAAGATTGGCAAATGGCAAACAACCAATCCAATTGGCTTTTGGTCACCCATTCCAACACTAACAGCAGCTGCACACAAAGCCACCAAATTTCATTCTCTCCCTCTCAAAAAATCTCTCTGAAGATCTTAGAGATCAAAAGAGAATTCAAGAATCAAACATTAATCAATAGAGTTTTGGTTCTTGCACTTCTGTGGTGCTTTCAGAGCACAAAATCAGCACATCCTTTTAGTGGTAATGTGTTAGTCTTTTTAGAGGATCTCCGAATCAAGATCTTGAACCGAAAGGACGAATGGAATCAACGCTCGAAGCCGAATGAGAAAACAACAATGCTAAAATTCTGATTTAGAATTTCTGTTGTTCTTTTCTTATTTTCTCTTATTCATGGCCTATGTATATTTTATACTACACCAAACGTCCGGAAAAAGATCAAGGGTACACCCCATGATCGAGAATTTATTTGATGTAATATTCGATTTTTTATTTTTTGCGTTTCTGCCGCGCTTCCCGGGCCAATTTACTTCCTTCAAATGGTATCAGAGCCTGCTTGGTGTATAAGCCTAGAATCTAACATGTTTTATGTATATTTACATGATAACATATTTTAATTGGCTTTGGAAGCATGATTTTTATTTATTTAATTGCATATCTAGATTTAGGATTTTGTATATTTTAGTTTTGCATTTACTTTTTTCATTTAATATGGACATGAGGATTTTTTTGAAATTTAAAATTTTTGGATTTAATTATTTTTCTTGTTGTTTCAGAAATTGCAGGAAAGGAAAATGGAAAAAAACTAGAAAAATAAAAAAATAGCACAAACGTGCAATAGCATTGCGGCCGAACAGTAGCAGGCAGTCGCACAGTTGGGCGCATCTTGCCCGCGAGTGTTCTGCCTGGCCAAAGCATCTACTAGCGTGCGTGTTGGCAGGCTGTGCGCGGGCAAGGGCAGAACTATGCACAGGCGTGCTCGCTGGGCGTGCGTGCATTGTGCGCAGTGTCAGGGACGCCCCGCGCGCGCGCGCTTGACTGAGATTTGGTATTTCCAAAAATTAAATTGCTAAAATTAATTTGAATGGGTTTTCAGACACTTATGTCCACATTTAAGTTGCATTACTTTTCATAATTCTTTTTAGGATTTGATATGTAATTAATTTTATGATATTAGATGTCATATGTTAAGTATGATTACTTGGAGTATTTACATGCTACTTCTGTTTATTGGATTAACATGGATGGTCACAAAGCTCCATTACACTTTATGGATGGTTTATTTATTTCTGTTAGGTTGGGGTGTGCATGTCTCTTATTTTTCCTTATCTCATCGTTTTTAGCCTGAATTGTAAAGGCTTACATTCTCCATATTAATGCACGCCGCCCCAACTTCTGATTGGGGTTACTTTTTAAGATGTAATGAGAGTAGAATAGGTGGAGAGGTTTTTTTGAATTATAAAGAGAAAGCTCATGATGGAGGCCCATGGAGGAGGTCCTGGGCTTGACCTACGAAAATCCATGGAGAAGAGGCCCGAATAATGGAGCCCACGATGGAGATGGAGAAAATAAAGAGGTGTTACAAGGTCCATATTTTGTTAATGGGTTAAAAAGTTGTAACAATGTAGGCCCACCCTTAGACTTACCATAGATCCGCTGCGGGATTAGTGGGTCGCATAGGTTTTTAGGTTCGTGATCATCAACAGGGGTGTGTTAGGCTTTTATATTCTATGCAATACATTTTTAATGCTATAATATTTGGAATATTGAGCATGCATATTATTAATGTGTGATGAGGTCTCGGTCATATTTAAAAGGAACTCTCACTTGGCTGGACCAAGTTAAATACCCGTGCGCAAAGTTAGACACAAATGGGGGTGAAATGCGGCACAACGGGATTGGCCCATTGTTCACGTCGTGGACTGGAGCTCGGAGAGAGCTTTGTGCGAATATGCAGCTCGCAGCGTAACTCTGCCCCTGAGCAAAGTTAGGCCGTCCGAAAGTTTGGACGTCCCTCCAGCTGGCTCCGGGCCCCTCATAAAACATTAAAGCGCGCATCACTCAGCGGGTGCGATCATACAAGCACTAATGCACCGGATCCCATCAGAACTCCGAAGTTAAGCATGCTTGGGAGAAAGAAGTACTAGGATGGGTGACACCCTAGGAAGTCCTTGTGTTGCACCCCTTTTTGCGAACTCTCCTCACATTTGTCAAGTCTTTAGCGCTTCCTTTTTTTTTTTTGTTGCGCACTCGCCCACCCCCTACCGCTCTGTCCATGAGATTCCTGATCTCTCGGGCCGGCTCGGGCCAAGTGGGGCCCACGGTTCAGGTTCGGACCATCGAACAAGATGAAAAACCAAAAATGCATCGGAACGCAACCGAAATGGATGAATTTTAGGGGAAAAATGGGACACAATAGGGCCTTGGCGAGAGCTTCACATGCATATGCAGCTCGCTGCGTAACTCCACTCGTGCACAAAGTTAGGCCGTCCGGAAGTTTCGACGTCCTCCGACGGCCCCAAGCTCACATAAAATATTAAAGCGCGCATCACTCAGCGGGTGCGATCATACCAGCATTAATGCACCGTACCCATCAGAACAATGAAGTTAAGCGTGCTTGGACGAGAGTAGTACTAGGATGGGTGACTCCCTCGAAAGTCCTCGTGTTGCACCCCTTTTGCGAACCTCTCCTCCCATTTGTCAAGTCTTCTGCTGTTCCTTTTTTTTGTGCACTCGCCCACCCCCTACCGCTCTCTCCAGGAGATTCCAGATATCCCGGGCCAGCACAGGCCATGTGGGGCTCACGGCGCGGGTTTGGCCGACCGAACGCGATGAATGATCGAACATACGTTGGAAAGCACTAGAAATGGCTGAATTTTGGGGGCAAAATGGGGCAAAAAGGGGTGAGCCCCATTGTCCACGTCGTGGAGCCCGGAGAGAGATTCGCGTGCATATGCAGCTCGCCGCATAACTCCACCCGTTCGCAAAGTTAGGCCGTCCGGAAGTTTTGACGTCCCTCCGGTCGACCCCCGCCCCCTCGTAAAGCATTAAAGCGCGCATCACTCAGTGGGTGCGATCATACCAGCTCTATTGCACCGGTTCCCCGACAAAACTCTAAAGTTAAGCGTGCTTGGGTGAGAGTAGTACTAGGATGGGTGACCCCTGGGAAGTCCTCGTGTTTGCACCCTTTTTTGCGAACCTCTCCTCCCGTTTGTCACGTCTTCCGCTGTTCCATTATTGTTTTTTGTGCACTCGCCCACCCCCTACCGCTCTCCCTATGAGATTTCAAATCTCCCTGGTCGGCTCAGGCCGAGTGGGGCCCACGGTGCGGGTTTAGCCCCTCGAACGCTAACGATCGAAAATGCGTCAGAACGCACACGAAATGGCTGAATTTCGGGGGTGAAATAGGGTACAAAGGGGTGAGCCCCATTGTCCACGATGTAGAGCTCGGAGAGAGCTTCGCGTGCATATGCAGCTCGCTGTGTAACTCCATCCGTTCGGAAAGTTAGGCCGTCCGGAAGGTTCGACGTCCATCTGGCCGCCCCCCTCCCCCTCATAAAACATTAAAGCACGCATCACTTAGCAGGTGCGATCATACCACCACTAATGCACCGGTTTCCATCAGAACTCCGTAGTGAAGTGTGCTTGGGCGAGAGTAGTACTAGGATGGATGACCCCCTTGGAAGTCCTCATGTTGCACCCCTTTTTGCGAACCTCTCCTCCCGTTTGTCAAGTCTTCTGCTTTTCCTTTTTTTTTTTGCTCACTCGCCCACCCTTACCGATCTCTCCATGAGATTCCAGATCTCCCGAGCCAGCTCAGGCTGAGTGCGGCCCACGTTGCGGGTTTAGCCCACCGAATGTGAAGAACGATCGAAACACACCCAAAATTGCTGAATTTGGGAGGGAAATGGGGCACAAAGGGGCGAGCCCTATTGTCCATGTCCTGGAGCTCGGAGAGAGCTTCACGTGCATATGTAGCTCACCGCGTAACTCCACCCGTTCGCACAGTTAGGCCGTCTAGATGTTTCGGTGTTGTTTCGCCCGCCCCCCCCCCCCTGCCCCCTAAAAATTAAAGCGTGCATCACTTCGCGGGTGTGATGTATACAATTACCAACACTAATTCACCGGTTCCCATCAGAACTTCGAAGTTAAACATGCTTGGGCAAGAATAGTACTAGGATGGATGACCCCCTGCGAAGTCCTCGTGTTGCACCCTTTTTTTCCATTTCCTTTTGTCAAGTCTTCTGCTATAACTTTTTTTTTGTGCACTCGCCCCTCACCTACCGCTCTCTTCGTGAGATTCCAGATCTCTCAAGCCGGCTCGGGCCGAATGGAGCTCACGGTGCGGATTTGGCCCACCGAACAGGATGAACAACTGAAAATGTGCGGGGACGCACCCGAAATGGCTTAATTTTGGGGAGGAAATAGGGCATAAAAGGGCAACCCTCGTTGTCCACATCGTGGAGCTCGGAGAGAGCTTCCCGTGCATATGTAGCTCGCCGCGTAACTCCACCCGTTTGCAAAGTTAAGCCGTCCGGAAGTTTCGACGTCCCTCCGGCCGCCCCCACCCCCCGCTACCTCATAAAACATTAAAGCTTGCATCACTTAGCGGATGCGATCATACCAGCACTAATGCACTGGTTCCCATCAGAACTTCGAAGTTAAGCGTGCTTAGGTGAGAGTAGTACTAGGATGGATGACCCCCGGGAAATCCTAGTGTTGCACCTCTTTTTGGGAACCTCTACTCCCGTTTGTCAAGATTTCTGCTGTTTCTTTTTTTTTTTTGCACACTCGCCCACCCGCTACCGCTCTCTCCATGAGATTCCAGATCTCTCGATCCGACTCGGGCCGAATGGGGCCCACGATGCGGGTTTGGCCCATCGAACGCGATACACTACCAAAAACGTACTGGGATGCACCCGAAATGGCTGAAGCGAAATGGGAACATAGGGGCGACCCCCACCATCTACGTCATGGAGCTCGGAGAGAGCTTCGCGTGCATATGCAGCTCGCCGCGTAACTTCACCCGTTCGCAAAGTTAGGCTGTCTGGAAGTTTCGACATACCTCTGGTCAACCCCCCCCCCCCATAGAACATTAAAGCGTGCATCACTCAGTGGGTCCGATCATACCAGTAGTAATGCACCGGATCCCATCAGAACTCCGAAGTTAAGCGTGCTTGGGCGAGAGTAATACTAGGATGGGTGACCCCCTAGGAAGTCCACGTGTTGCACTTATTTTTGCGAACCTCTCCTCCCGTTTGTCAAGTCTTCTGTTGTTCCTTTTTTTTTTGCGCACTCACCCACCCACTGCCGCTCTATCCATGAGATTCCAGATCTCCCTGGCCGGCTTGGGCCGAGTGGGGCAAATAGTGCGGGTTTGGCCCATCAAAACTGTGCCAGAACGTACCTGAAATGGCTGAATTTTGGGGGCAAAATGGGGCACAAAGGGTCGATCCCCATTGTCCTGTTGTGGAGCTCGGAGAGAGCTTCGCGTGAATATGCTGCTCGCCACGTAACTCCATCCATTTGGAAAGTTAGGCCATTCGAAAGTTTCGATGTCCATCCGGCCACCCCTCTACCCATCATAAAACTTCAGCGGGTGCGATCATACCACCGCTAATGCACCGGTTCCCATCAGAACTCTGAAGTTAAGTGTGCTTGGGCGAGAGTAGGACTTGGATGGATGACCCCCTGGGAAGTCCTCATGTTGCACCCCTTTTTGCGAACCTCTCCTCCCGTTCGTCAAGTCTTCTGTTTTCTTTTATTTTTTTATGAACTCGCTCACCCCTTACTGCTCTATCCATGAGATTCCAGTTCTCCCAAGCCGGCTCGGGTAGAGTGGGGCCCACAGTGCAGGTTTAGCCCACCGAATGCGAAGAACAATCGAAAATGCGCTGGAACACACCCAAAATCGCTGAATTTTGGAGGGAAATGGGGCACAAAGGGTGAGCCCTGTTGTCCATGTCCTGGAGCTCGGAGAGAGCTTCGCTTGCATATGTAGCTCGCCGCGTAACTCAACCTGTTCGCAAAGTTAGGCCGTCGAAACCGTCCCGACGTCGCCGCCCCGCGCCCCTCATAAAACATTATTGCGCGCATCACAGCGGGTGCGATCATACCAGCACTAATGCACGGATCCCATCAGAACTCCGAAGTTAAGCGTGCTTGGGCGAGAGTAGTACTAGGATGGGACCCCCTGGGAAGTCCTCGTGTTGCACCCCTTTTTGCGAACCTCTCCTCCCGTTTGTCAAGTCATCAGCTTTTCTTTTTTTTTTTTTTGCACTCTCCTACCCGCTACCGCTCTCCATGAGATTCCAGAGCCCCAGGCCGGCTTGGGCTCAGTGGGGCCCACGGAGCGGGTTTGGCCCACCGAACACGATAGGTCGGAACGCACGAAATGGTTGAATTTTGGCGGCGAAATGGGGCACAACGGGTGAGCCCATTGTCCACATCGATGAGCTCGGAGAGAGCTTCGCGTGGATATGCAGCTCGCCGCGTAACTCCACCCGGGCGCAAAGTTAGGCCGTCCGGAAGTTTCGACGTCCTCCGGCCGCCCCCCCCCTCGTAAAACATTATAGCGCGCATCACTCAGCGGGTGCGATCATACCAGCACTAATGCACCGGATCCCATCAGAACTCCGAAGTTAAGCGTGCTTGGGCGAGAGTAGTACTAGGATGGGTGACCCCCTGGGAAGTCCTCTGTTGCACCCCTTTTTGCAAACATCTCCTCCGTTGTTAAGTCATCAGCTGTTTCTTTTTTTTTTTTTGCACTCTCCCATCCGCTACCTCTCTCTCCATGAGATTCCAGAGCTCCAGGGCGGCTCGGGCTCAGTGGGGCCCACGGAGCGGGTTTGGCCACCGAACGCGATGGACGACGAAAATGGGCCGGAACGCACCCGAAATGGCTGAATTTTGGCAGGCGAAATGGGGCACAACTGGGCGAGCCCCGTTGTCCACATGGTGGAGCTTGGAGTGATCTTCGCATGGATATGCAGCTCGCCGCGTAACTCCATCCGTGCGCAAAGTTAGGCTATCCGGAATGTTTCGACGTCCCTCCGGCCGCCCCCGCCCCGCCCCCTCATAAAACATTATAGCGCGCATCACTCAGGGGGTGCGATCATACCAGCACTAATGCACGGATCCCATCAGAACTCCGAAGTTAAGTGTACTTGGGCGAGAGTAGTACTAGGATGGGTGACCCCTGGAAGTCCTCGTGTTGCACCCCTTTTTGCGAACCTCTGCTCCCATTTGTCAAGTCATCAATTGTTTCTTTTCTTTTTTTTTAAGCAATGTCCCACCCGCTACCGCTCTCTCTGTGAGATTCCAGAGGTCCCGGGCTGGCTCGGGCTCAGTGGGGCCCAAGGAGCGGGTTTGGCCAACCGAACGTGATGCACGACCGAAAACAGGCCGGAATGCACTCGAAATGGCTGAATTTTGGAGGCGAAATGGGAAGCAACGTGGCGAGCCCGTTGTCCATGTCGTGGAGCTCGGAGGGAGCTTCGTGTGGATTTTCAGCTCGCCGTGTAACTCCACTCGCGCGCAAAGTTAGGCTGTCGGGAAGTTTCAACGTCCCTCCGGCCGACCCCACCCCTCGTAAAACATTATAGCGCGTATCACTCAGCGTGTGCGATCATACCCGCACTTATGTACCGGATCCCATTAGCACACCGAAGTCAAGCGTGCTTGGGCGAGATTAGTACTAGGATGGGTGACCCCGTGGGAAGTCCTCGTGTTGCACCCCTTTTTGCGAACCTCTCCTCCCGTTTGTCAAGTCATCAGCTGTTTCATTTCTTTTTTTCATTTTTTGTGCACTCTCCCACCCGCTACCGCTCTCTCCATGAGATTCCAGGGCTCCCGGGCCAGCTCGGGCTCAATGGGACCCACGGAGCGGGTTTGGCACACCGAACGCGATGGAAGATCGAAAATCGCTAGGAACGCACTCGAAATGGCTGAATTTTGGCTGCGAAATGGGGCAGAACTGGATGAGCCTCATTGTCCACATCGTGGAGCTCGGAGAGAGTTTCGCATGGATATACAGCTCGATGCGTAACTCCACCCGTGCGCAAAGTTAGGCCGTCCCGAAGTTTTGACGTCCCTCTGGCCGCCCCCGGCCCCTCATAAAACATTATAGCGCGCATCACTCAACGGTTGCGATCATACTAGCAATAATGCACCGGTTACCATCAGAACTCTCCTCCCATTTGTTAAGTCATCAGCTATTTCTTTTCTTTTTTTTTAAGAACTATCCCACCCGCTACCGCTCTCTCCATGAGTTTCTAGAGCTCCCGGGTCGGTTCGGGCTCAGTGGGGCCCAAGGAGCGTGTTTGGCACACCAAACGCGATGCACGACTGGAAACGGGCAAGAATACACTCGAAATGGCTGAATTTTGGCGGCGAAATGGGGCACAAAGGGCCAAGCTCCGTTGTCCACGTCGTGGAGCTTGGAGAGAACTTCGCGTGGATTTTCAGCTCGCCGTGTAACTCCACCCGTGCGTTTTTTTTTTTTCTTGCGCACTCTCCCACCCGCTACCGCTCTCTCCATGAGATTCCAGAGCTCCAGGCCGGCTCGGGCTCAGTGGGGCCCAAGGAGCGGGTTTGGCCCGCCGAACGCGATGCACGACTGAAAACGGGCCGGAACGCAGTCAAAATGGCTGAATTTTGGGGGCGAAATGGGGCACAACGTGGCGAGCCCCGTTGTCCATGTCGTGGAGCTCGTAGAGAGCTTCGCGTGGATTTTCAGCACGCCGCATAACTCCACCCGTGCGCAAAGTTACGCCGTAGGGAAGTTTCGACGTCTCTCCGGCCTCCCCCCACCCTCGTAACATATTATAGCGCGCATCACTCAGCGGGTGCAATCATACCAGCACTAATGCACCAGATCCCATCAGAACTCCGAAGTCAAGTGTGCTTGGGCGAGAGTAGTACTAGGATGGGTGACCCCTGGGAAGTCCTCGTGTTGCACCTCTTTTTGCGAACCTGTCCTCCCGTTTGTCAAGTCATCAGCTGTTTCTTTTCTTTTTTTTTTCTTGCGCACTCTCCCACCTGCTACCGCTCTCTCCATGAGATTCGAGAGCTCCTGGGCTGGCTCAGGCTCATTGGTTCCAAGGAGCGGGTTTGGCCCAACGAACGCGATGCGATCGAAAATGGGCCATAACGCACTCGAAATGGCTGAATTTTGGCAGCGAAATGGGGCACAACGGGGCGAGCCCCGTTGTCCACGTAGTGGAGCTCGGAGAGAGCTTCGCGTGGATTTTCAGCTGCGTAACTCCACCCGGTGGGGCCACGGAGAGGGTTTGGCCCACCAAACGCGATGGCGACCGAAACTGGGCCGGAACGCACCGAAATGGCTGAATTTTGGCGAAATGGGGCACAGGGGCAAGCCCGTTGTCCACGTCGTGGATCTCGGAGAGAGCTTCGCGTAGATATGCAGCTCGCCGCGTAACCCACCCGTGCGCAAAGTTAGGCCGTCCGGAAGTTTCGACGTCCCTCCGGCCGCCCCCGCCCCCTCATAAAACATTATTGCGCGCATCGCTCAGGGTGCGATCATACCAGCACTAATGCACCGGATCCCATCAGAACTCCGAAGTTAAGCGTGCTTGGGCGAGAGTAGTACTAGGATGGGTGACCCCCTGGGAAGTCCTCGTGTTGCACCCCTTTTTGCGAACCTCTCCTCCCGTTTGTCAAGTCATCAGCTGTTTCTTTTCTTTTTTTTTTTTGCGCACTCCCCACCCGCTACCGCTCTGTCCATTGAGATTCCAGAGCTCCCGGGCTCAGTGGGCCACGGAGAGCGGTTTGGGCCACCGAACGCGATGGACGACCGAAAATGGCCGGAACGCACCCAAATGGCTGAAATTTTTGTGGCAAATGGGGCACAACGGGGCAGCCCGTTGTCCACGTCGTGGAGCTCGGAGAGAGCTTCGCGTGGATATGCAGCTCGCCGCGTAACCCACCCGTGCGCAAAGTTAGGCCGTCCGGAAGTTTCGACGTCCCTCCGGCCGCACCCCCGCCCCCTCATAAAACATTATTGCGCGCATCGCTCAGCGGGTGCGATCATACCAGCACTAATGCACCGGATCCCATCAGAACTCCGAAGTTAAGCGTGCTTGGGCGAGAGTAGTACTAGGATGGGTGACCCCTGGGAAGTCCTCGTGTTGCACCCTTTTTGCGAACCTCTCCTCCCGTTTGTCAAGTCATCAGCTGTTTCTTTTCTTTTTTTTTTTTTTTGCGCACTCTCCCACCCACTACCGCTCTCTCCATGAGATTCCAGAGCTCCCGGGCCGGGGCTCAGTGGGCCACGGAGCGGGTTTGGGCCACCGAACGCGATGGACGACCGAAAATAGCCGGAACGCACCCAAAATGGCTGAATTTGGCGCGAAATGGGGCACAACGGGGCAAGCCCGTTGTCCACGTCGTGGAGCTCGAGAGAGCTCGCGTGGATATGCAGCTCGCCGCGTAACCCACCGTGCGCAAAGTTAGGCCGTCCGGAAGTTTCGACGTCCCTCCGGCCCCCCCGCCCCCTCATAAAACATTATTGCGCGCATCGCTCAGCGGCGCGATCATACGAGCACTAATGCACCGGATCCCATCAGAACTCCGAAGTTAAGCGTGCTTGGGCGAGAGTAGTACTAGGATGGGTGACCCCTGGAAGTCCTCGTGTTGCACCCCTTTTGCGATGCTCTCCTCCCGTTTGTCAAGTCATTAGCCTTTTCTTTTCCTTTTTTTTTTTTTTTTTGCACTCTCTCCCCACCTCTACCGCTCTCCATGAGATTCCAGTGCTCCCGGGCCAGTCGGGGCCCACGGAGCAGGTTTGGCCCACCGAACGCGATGGACGACCGAAAATGTGGCGGAACACACCGAAATGGCTGAATTTTGGCGGTGAAATGGGGCACAATGGGGCAAGCCCAATTGTCCACGTCGTGGAGCTCGGAGAGAGCTTCGCGTAGATTTTTAGCTCGCTGCGTAACCTACCGGTGCGCAAAGTTAGGCCGTCCGAAAGTTTCGACGTCCCTCCGGCCGCCCCCGGCCCCCTCATAAAATATTATTGCGCGCATCACTCAGCGGGTGATTATACCAGCACTAATGCACCGGATCCCATCAGAACTGAAGTTAAGCGTGCTTGGCCGAGAGTAGTACTAGGATGGGTGACCCCCTGGAAGTCCTCGTGTTGCACCCCTTTCGAACCTCTCCTCCCGTTTGTCAAGTCCTCAGCTGTTTCTTTTCTTTTCTTTTTTTTTTTTTTGCGCACACTCCCACCTGCTACCGCTCTCTCCACGAGACTCCAGAGCTCCCGGGCCAGCTCGGGTTCAGTGGGGCCCACGGAGCGGGTTTGTCCCACCGAACGCGATGCTCGACAGAAAATAGGCCGAAATGCACCAGAAATAGCTGAATATTGGTGGCAAAACGGGGCATAACGTGGCAAGCCCTGTAGTCCATGTCGTGGAGCTTGGAGAGAGCTTCACGTGGATATGTAGCTCGCCGCGTAACTCCACCCGTGCGCAAAGTTAGGCCGTCCGGAAGTTTCGACGTCCCTCTGGCCGCCCCCCGCCCCTCATAAAACATTATACCGCGCATCACTCTGCGGGTGCGATCATATCAGCATTAATGCACCAAATCCCATCAAAACTCCGAAGTTAAGCGTGCTTGGGCGAGAGTAGTACTAGGGTAGGTGACCCCTGTGAAGTCCTCGTGTTGCACCCTTTTTTTGCGAAGCTCTCCTCCGTTTGTCATGTCATCAGCTGTTTCTTTCTTTACTTTTCTTGTTTTTTGTGCACTCTCTCACCTGCTACCGCTCTCTCCATGAGATTCCAGAGCTCCCGGGTGGGCTCGGGCTCAGTGGGGCCACGGAGCGGGTTTGTCCCACCGAACGCGATGTTCGACAGAAAACGGGCCAAAACGCACCCGAAATGGCTGAATATTGGTGGCGAAACAGGGCATAACCTGGCAAGCTCATAGTCCACGTCTTGGAGCTCAAAGAGAGCTTCGCGTGGATATGCAGCTCGCCGCGTAACTCCACCCGTGCGCAAAGTTCGGCCGTCCGGAAGTTTTGAAGTTCCTCCGGCGACCCCCCGCCCCCTCATAAAACATTATAGCACGCTTCACTCTGCGGGTGCGATCATACCAGCATTAATGCACCAGATCCTATCAGAACTCCGAAGTTAACCGTGCTTAGGCGAGAGTAGTACTAAGACGGATGACCCCTTGGGAAGTCCTCGTGCACACCCCTTTTGCGAACCTCTCCTCCCGTTTGTCAAGTCATCAGCTGTTTCTTTTCTTTTCTTTTTTTTTGTGCACTCTCAAACTCGCTACCGCTCTCTCCATGATTTGAGCTCCCGGGCCGGCTCGGGCTCAGTGGGGCCCACAGAGCGGGTTTGGGGCACCGAACGCGATGGACGACCGAAAACGAGCCAGAACATACCCGAAATGGCTGAATTTTGGCAGTGAAATGGTGTACAACAAGGTTAGCCCGCTGTCCACATCGTGGAGCTCGGAGAGAGCTTCGCGTGCATATGTAGCTCGCCGCGTAACCCCACCCGTGCGCAAAGTTATGCCGTCCTGAAGTTTCGACGTCCCTCCAGCCGCCCCCCGCCGCCTCAAAAAATTATAGGCGCATCACTCAACGTGTGCGATCATACCATCAGTAATGCACCAGATCCCATTAGAACTCCGAAGTTAAGCGTGCTTGGACGAGAGTAGTACTAGGATGGGTGACCCCCTGTGAAGTCCTCGTGTTGCACCCCTTTTTGCGAAGCTCTCCTCCCGTTTGTCAAGTCATCAGCTGTTTCTTTTCTTTCTTTTCTTTTTGTTTGTGCACTCTCTCACCCGCTACCGCTCTCTCTCCATGAGATTCCAGAGCTCCCGGGCCGGCTCGGCCTCAGTGGGCCCACGGAGCGGGTTTGGCCCATCGAACGCGATGGACGATCGAAAACGATCCGGAACGCACCCAAAATGGCTGAATATTGGCAGCGAATTGGGGCACAACGGGGCGACCCAGTTGTCCACGTCTTGGAGCTCGGAGAGAGCTTCGCGTGGATATGCAGCTCGCCGCGTAACTCCACCCGTGCGCAAAACTAAGCCGTCTGGAAGTTTCGACGTCCCTCCTGCCGGCCCCCGCCCCCTCATAAACTATAGCGCCCATCACTCAGCGGGTGCAATCATACGAGCACTACTGCACCGGATCCCAAGAACTCCGAAGTTAAGCGTGCTTGGGCGAGGGTAGTACTTGGATGGGTGACCCCCTGGTCGTGTTCACCCCTCTCCTCTCCTCCCGTTTGTCAAGTCATTAGTGTTTCTTTTCTTTTCTTTTCTTTTCTTTTTGCGCACTCTCCACCTGCTACCGCTCTCTCCATGAGATTCCGGAGCTCCCGGGCCGGCTCGTGCTCAGTGGGACCACGAAGCGGGTTTGGCCCACCGAACGCGATGGACGATCGAAAATGGGCCGGAACACACCCGAAATGGCTGAATTTTGGCGGTGAAATGGGGCACAATGGGGCAAGCCCAGTTGTCCATGTCGTGGAGCTCGGAGAGAGCTTCGCGTGGATTTTTAGCTCGCTGCGTAACTCCACCGGTGCGCAAAGTTAGGCCGTCCGGAAGTTCCGACGTCCCTCCGGCCGCCCCCAGCCCCCTCATAAAACATTATACCGCGCATCACTCTGCGGGTGCGATCATACCAGCATTAATGCACCAGATCCCATCAGAACTCCGAAGTTAAGCGTGCTTGGGCAAGAGTAGTACTAGGGTAGGTGACCCCCTGTGAAGTCCTCGTGTTCCACCCTTTTTTGCGAAGCACTCCTCCCGTTTGTCAAGTCATCAGCTGTTTCTTTTCTTTTCTTTTTTTTTTGTGCACTCTCTCACCCGCTACCGCTCTCTCCATGAGATTCCAGAGCTCCCGGGTCGGCTCGGGCTCAGTGGGCACGGAGCGGGTTTTGTCCCCGATCGCGATGTTCGACAGAAAACGGGCCAAAACGCACCCGAAATGGCTGAATATTGGTGGCGAAATAGGGCATAACCTGGCAAGCTCGTAGTCGACGTCTTGGAGCTCGGAGAGTGCTTCCCGTGGATATGCAGCTCGCCGCGTAACTCCACCCGTGCGCAAAGTTAGGCCATCTGGAAGTTTTGACGTTCCTCCGGCGACCCCCCGCCCCCTCATAAAACATTACAGCGCGCATCACTCTGCGGGTGTGATCATACCAGCATTAATGCACCAGATCCTATCAGAACTCCGAAGTTAAGCGTGCTTGAGCGAGAGTAGTACTAACACGGATGACCCATTGGGAAGTTCTCGTGTTGCACCCCTTTTTGCGAACCTCTCATCCCGTTTGTCAAGTCATCAGCTGTTTCTTTTTTTTCTTTTTTTTTTTTGCGTACTCTCCCACCTGCTACCGCTCTCTCCATGAGATTCCAGAGCTCCCTGGCCTGCTCGGGCTCAGTGGGCCCCCGGAGTGGGTTTGGCACACCGAAAGCGATGGACGACCGAAAACAAGCCGGAACATACCTGAAATTGCTGAATTTTGGCAGCAAAATGGTCCATTGTCCACATCGTGGAGCTTAGACAGTGCTTCGCGTGGATATGTAGCTCGCCGCGTAACCCCACCATGCGCAAAGTTAGGCCGTCCTGAAGTTTCGACGTCCCTCCAGCCGCCCCGCCCCTCATAAAATATTATAGCGCGCATCCTAACACGGGTGCGTTTACCAGCACTAATGCACCAGATCCCATCAGAACTTTGAAGTTAAGCGTGCTTGGGCGAGAGTAGTACTAGGATGGGTGACCCCTGTGAAGTGCTCGTGTTGCACCCCTTTTTGCGAAGCTCTCCTCCCGATTGTCAAGTCATCAGCTGTTTTTTCTTTTCTTTTCTTTTTTTTTTGTGCACTCTCTCACCCGCTACCACTCTCTCCATGAGATTCCAGAGCTCCCTGGCCGGCTCGTGTGGGGCCACGGAGTGGGTTTGTCCCACCGAACGCGATGTTCGACAGAAAATGGGCCAAAACGCACCCGAAATGGCTGAATATTGGTGGCGAAATGGGACATAACGTGGCAAGCCCCGTAGTCCTCGTTGTGGAGCATGGAGAGAGCTTCGCATCGATATGCAGCTCGCTGCGTAACTCCACACAAGCGCAAAGTTAGGCCGTCCGGAAGTTTCGACGTCCCTCCGGCCGCCCCCCGTCCCTCTTAAAACATTACACCGCGCATCACTCAGCGGTTGCGATCATACCAGCATTAATGCACTAGATCCCATCAGAACTTCAAAGTTAAGCGTGCTTGGACGAGAGTAGTTCTAAGATGGGTGGCCCTTTGGGAAGTCCTCGTGTTGCACCCCTTTTTGCGAACCTCTCCTCCCGTTGTCAAGTCATCAGCTGTTTCTTTTCTTTTTTTTTTTTTTCACACTCCTCCACCCACTACCGCTCCCATGAGATTTCCAGAGCCCCGGGCCGGCTCGCTCAGTGGGGGCCACGGAGCGGGTTTGGCGCAACCGAACGCGATGGACGACCGAAAATGATCGGAACGCACCCGAAATAGCTGAATTTTGGCGGCGAAATGGGTACAACGGGGCCCATTGTTTCCACGTCGTGGAGCTTGGGAGAGTGCTTTCGCGTGGATATGTAGCTCGCCGCTTAACCCCACCCGTGCGCAAAGTTAGGCCGTCCTGAAGTTTCGACATCCCTCAAGCCGCCCCCGCCCCCTCATAAAATATTATTGCGCGCATCTCAGCGGGTGCGATCATACCAGCACTAATGCACCGGATCCCATCAGAACTCCGAAGTTAAGCGTGCTGGGCGAGAGTAGTACTAGGATGGGTGACCCCCTGGAAGTCCTCGTGTTGCACCTTTTTTGCGAACTCTCCTCCCGTTGTCAAGTCATCAGCTGTTTCTTTTCTTTTTTTTTTTTTTTGCGCACTCCCACCCGCTACCGTCTCTCCATGAGATTCCAGAGCTCCCGGGCTCAGTGGGGCCACGGAGCGGGTTTGGCCCACCGAACGCGATGGACGACCGAAAATGGCCAACGCACCCGAAATGGCTGAATTTTGGTGGCGAAATGGGGGCACAACGGGCAAGCCCGTTGTCCACGTCGTGGAGCTCGGAGAGAGCTTCGCGTGATATGCAGCTCGCCGCGTAACCCACCCGTGCGCAAAGTTAGGCCGTCCGGAAGTTTCGACGTCCCTCCGGCCGCCCCCGCCCCTCATAAAACATTATTGCGCGCATCGCTCAGCGGTGCGATCATACCAGCACTAATGCACCGGATCCCATCAAACTCGAAGTTAAGCGTGCTTGGGCGAGAGTAGTACTAGGATGGGTGACCCCCTGGGAAGTCCTCGTGTTGCACCCCTTTTTGCGAACCTCTCCTCCCGTTTGTCAAGTCATCAGCTGTTTTTTTCTTTTTTTTTTTTTTTGCGCACTCCCCACCCTACGCTCTGTCCATGAGATTCCAGAGCTCCCGGGCTCAGTGGGGCCCACGGAGCGGGGTTTGGCCACCGAACGCGATGGACGACCGAAAATGAGCCGGAACGCACCCGAAATGGCTGAATTTTGGCGAAATGGGGCAACGGGCAAGCCCGTTGTCCACGTCGTGGAGCTCGGAGAGAGCTTCGCGTGGATATGCAGCTCGCCGTAACCCCACCCGTGCGCAAAGTTAGGCCGTCCGGAAGTTTCGACGTCCCTCCGGCCGCCCCCGCCCCCTCATAAAACATTATTGCGCGCACTCAGCGGGTGCGATCATACCAGCACTAATGCACCGATCCCATCAGAACTCCGAAGTTAAGCGTGCTTGGGCGAGAGTAGTACTAGGATGGGTGACCCCTGGGAAGTCCTCGTGTTGCACCCCTTTTTGCGAACCTCTCCTCCCGTTTGTCAAGTCATCAGCTGTTTCTTTTCTTTTTTTTTTTTTTGCGCACTCCCCACCCGCTACCGCTCTGTCCATGAGATTCCAGAGCTCCCGGGCTCAGTGGGGCCCACGGAGCGGGTTTGGGCCACGAACGCGATGGACGACCGAAAATGGCCGAACGCACCCGAAATGGCTGAATTTTTGGGCGAAATGGGGCACAACGGGGCAGCCCTTGTCCACGTCGTGGATCTCGGAGAGAGCTTCGCGTGATATGCAGCTCGCCGCGTAACCCCACCGTGCGCAAAGTTAGGCCGTCCGGAAGTTTCGACGTCCCTCCGGCCGCACCCCGCCCCTCATAAAACATTATTGCGCGCATCGCTCAGCGGGTGCGATCATACCAGCACTAATGCACCGGATCCCATCAGAACTCCGAAGTTAAGCGTGCTTGGGCGAGAGTAGTACTAGGATGGGTGACCCCCTGGGAAGTCCGTGTTGCACCCCTTTTTGCGAACCTCTCCTCCCGTTTGTCAAGTCATCAGCTGTCTTTTTTTTTTTTTTTTTTGCGCACTCCCCACCGCTACCGCTCTGTCCATGAGATTCCAGAGCTCCCGGGCTCAGTGGGGCCCACGGAGCGGGTTTGGGCCACCGAACGCGATGGACGACCGAAAATGAGCCGGAACGCACCCGAAATGGCTGAATTTGTGGTGGGAACCGGGGCCCCACGTCGTGGAGCTCGGAGAGAGCTTCGCGTGGATATGCAGCTCGCGCGTAACCCACCCGTGCGCAAAGTTAGGCCGTCCGGAAGTTTCGACGTCCCTCCGGCCGCCCCCCCCCCCCTCATAAAACATTATTGCGCGCATCGCTCAGCGGGTGCGATCATACCAGCACTAATGCACCGGATCCCATCAGAACTCCGAAGTTAAGCGTGCTTGGGCGAGAGTAGTACTAGGATGGGTGACCCTGGGAAGTCCTCGTGTTGCACCCCTTTTTGCGAACCTCTCCTCCCGTTTGTCAAGTCATCAGCTGTTTCTTTTCTTTTTTTTTTTTTTTGCACTCCCCACCCGCTACCGCTCTGTCCATGAGATTCCAGAGCTCCCGGGCTCAGTGGGGCCCACGGAGCGGGTTTGGGCACCGAACGCGATGGACGACCGAAAATGAGCCGGAACGCACCGAAATGGCTGAATTTTTGTGGCGAAATGGGCAACGGGGCAGCCCGTTGTCCACGTCGTGGAGCTCGGAGAGAGCTTCGCGTGGATATGCAGCTCGCCGCGTAACCCACCCGTGCGCAAAGTTAGGCCGTCCGGAAGTTTCGACGTCCCTCCGGCCGCCCCCCCCCTCATAAACATTATTGCGCGCATCGCTCAGCGGGTGCGATCATACCAGCACTAATGCACCGGATCCCATCAGAACTCCGAAGTTAAGCGTGCTTGGGCGAGAGTAGTACTAGGATGGGTGACCCCCTGGGAAGTCCTCGTGTTGCACCCCTTTTTGCGAACCTCTCCTCCCGTTTGTCAAGTCATCAGCTGTTTCTTTTTTTTTTTTTTTTTTTGCACTCCCACCGCTACCGCTCTATGAGATTCCCTCGGGCTCAGTGGGGCCACGGAGCGGGTTTGGGCCAACCGAAATGGACGACCGAAAATGAGCCGGAACGCACCCGAAATGGCTGAATTTTTGTGGCGAAATGGGGCACAACGGGGCGCCCGTTGTCCACGTCGTGGAGCTCGGAGAGAGCTTCGCGTGGATATGCAGCTCGCCGCGTAACCCCACCCGTGCGCAAAGTTAGGCCGTCCGGAAGTTTCGACGTCCCTCCGGCCGCACCCCGCCCCCTCATAAAACATTATTGCGCGCATCGCTCAGCGGGTGCGATCATACCAGCACTAATGCACCGGATCCCATCAGAACTCCGAAGTTAAGCGTGCTTGGGCGAGAGTAGTACTAGGATGGGTGACCCCTGGGAAGTCCTCGTGTTGCACCCCTTTTTGCGAACCTCTCCTCCCGTTTGTCAAGTCATCAGCTGTTTCTTTTTTTTTTTTTTTTGCGCACTCCCCGCTACCGCTCTGTCCATGAGATTCCAGAGCTCCCGGGCTCAGTGGGGCCCACGGAGCGGGTTTGGGCACCGAACGCGATGGACGACCGAAAATGAGCCGGAACGCACCCGAAATGGCTGAATTTTGTGGCGAAATGGGGCACAACGGGGCAGCCCTTGTCCACGTCGTGGATCTCGGAGAGAGCTTCGCGTAGATATGCAGCTCGCCGCGTAACCCACCCGTGCGCAAAGTTAGGCCGTCCGGAAGTTTCGACGTCCCTCGGCCGCACCCCGCCCCCTCATAAAACATTATTGCGCGCATCGCTCAGCGGGTGCGATCATACCAGCACTAATGCACCGGATCCCATCAGAACTCCGAAGTTAAGCGTGCTTGGGCGAGAGTAGTACTAGGATGGGTGACCCCCTGGGAAGTCCTCGTGTTGCACCCTTTTTGCGAACCTCTCCTCCCGTTTGTCAAGTCATCAGCTGTTTCTTTTTTTTTTTTTTTTTTTTTGCGCACTCCCCACCCGCTACCGCTCTGTCCATGAGATTCCAGAGCTCCCGGGCTCAGTGGGGCCCACGGAGCGGGTTTGGGCCACCGAACGCGATGGACGACCGAAAATGGCCGGAACGCACCCGAAATGGCTGAATTTTGGGCGGGGGGCAGGTTGTCCACGTCGTGGATCTCGGAGAGAGCTTCGCGTAGATATGCAGCTCCGCGTAACCCCACCCGTGCGCAAAGTTAGGCCGTCCGGAAGTTTCGACGTCCCTCCGGCCGCACCCGCCCCATAAAACATTATTGCGCGCATCGCTCAGCGGGTGCGATCATACCAGCACTAATGCACCGGATCCCATCAGAACTCCGAAGTTAAGCGTGCTTGGGCGAGAGTAGTACTAGGATGGGTGACCCCCTGGGAAGTCCTCGTGTTGCACCTTTTTTGCGAACCTCTCCTCCCGTTTGTCAAGTCATCAGCTGTTTCTTTTTTTTTTTTTTTGCACTCCCCACCCGCTACCGCTCTGTCCATGAGATTCCAGAGCTCCCGGAAGGGCCCACGGAGCGGGTTTGGGCCACCGAACGCGATGGACGACCGAAAATGAGCCGGAACGCACCCGAAATGGCTGAATTTTGTGGCGAAATGGGGCACAACGGGCAAGCCCGTTGTCCACGTCGTGGATCTCGGAGAGAGCTTCGCGTAGATATGCAGCTCGCCGCGTAACCCCACCCGTGCGCAAAGTTAGGCCGTCCGGAAGTTTCGACGTCCCTCCGGCCGCACCCGCCCCCTCATAAAACATTATTGCGCGCATCGCTCAGCGGGGCGATCATACCAGCACTAATGCACCGGATCCCATCAGAACTCCGAAGTTAAGCGTGCTTGGGCGAGAGTAGTACTAGGATGGGTGACCCCTGGGAAGTCCTCGTGTTGCACCCTTTTTGCGAACCTCTCCTCCCGTTTGTCAAGTCATCAGCTGTTTCTTTTTTTTTTTTTTTTTTTGCGCACTCCCCACCCGCTACCGCTCTCCATGAGATTCCAGAGCTCCCGGGCTCAGTGGGGCCCACGGAGCGGGTTTGGGCACCGAACGCGATGGACGACCGAAAATGAGCCGGAACGCACCCGAAATGGCTGAATTTTGGGCGAAATGGGGCAACGGGGCAGCCCGTTGTCCACGTCGTGGATCTCGGAGAGAGCTTCGCGTGATATGCAGCTCGCCGCGTAACCCCACCCGTGCGCAAAGTTAGGCCGTCCGGAAGTTTTCGACGTCCCTCCGGCCGCACCCCGCCCCCTCATAAAACATTATTGCGCGCATCTCAGCGGGTGCGATCATACCAGCACTAATGCACCGGATCCCATCAGAACTCCGAAGTTAAGCGTGCTTGGGCGAGAGTAGTACTAGGATGGGTGACCCCTGGGAAGTCCTCGTGTTGCACCCTTTTTGCGAACCTCTCCTCCCGTTTGTCAAGTCATCAGCTGTTTCTTTTTTTTTTTTTTTTTTTTTTGCGCACTCCCCACCCGCTACCGCTCTGTCCATGAGATTCCAGAGCTCCCGGGCTCAGTGGGGCCCACGGAGCGGGTTTGGGCCCAACGCGATGGAACGACCGAAAATGAGCCGGAACGCACCCGAAATGGCTGAATTTTGGGGCGAAATGGGCACAACGGGGCAAGCCCGTTGTCCACGTCGTGGATCTCGGAGAGAGCTTCGCGTGGATATGCAGCTCGCCGCGTAACCCACCCGCGCAAAGTTAGGCCGTCCGGAAGTTTCGACGTCCCTCCGGCCGCACCCCCCCCTCATAAAACATTATTGCGCGCATCGCAGCGGGTGCGATCATACCACACTAATGCACCGGATCCCATCAGAACTCCGAAGTTAAGCGTGCTTGGGCGAGAGTAGTACTAGGATGGGTGACCCCCTGGGAAGTCCTCGTGTTGCACCCCTTTTTGCGAACCTCTCCTCCCGTTTGTCAAGTCATCAGCTGTTTTTTTTTTTTTTTTTTTTTTGCGCACTCCCCACCCGCTACCGCTCTGTCCATGAGATTCCAGAGCTCCGGGCTCAGTGGGGCCACGGAGCGGGTTTGGGCCACCGAACGCGATGGACGACCGAAAATGAGCCGGAACGCACCCGAAATGGCTGAATTTTTGTGGCGAAATGGGGCACAACGGGGGCAAGCCCGTTGTCCACGTCGTGGATCTCGGAGAGAGCTTCGCGTAGATATGCAGCTCGCCGCGTAACCC